>JAWZYV010019192.1:0-25512 GCA_038373885.1 Cheiracanthium punctorium
AAGTTTTCGACATTCTACGCCTAATAGTTTTTGAGATATGCGAGTTTAATGAATTTCGGCCCATAGAGCGTAATGTATTTCGAATCTTTTAGGCGGTCCTGTACATAAACTATACATTCGATTGCGACCAAAAGGGGAGGTGCACAACTAGATCATAGAACAATCCTAAATATCAAATCTCAACATTCTACGACCAATAGTTTTTGAGATATGCGAGTTACATACATACGTACGTACGTACGTACCTACGTACGTACGTACAGACGGCATGGAAAAACTGACCACAATAAACTCGCCGCTGGTCAAAATGAGTTGCAGACGCGTTAATATGATCGTGCATGCTAGCCTACGATGAGATGCATCGAAAAAATTCTTAAAATTAAATTTAGAGGTAGTCAAAATCGGTTTTTTTGTCGAAATTTGGCCCCCAAAATTTTTCGGGATCACATTACTTCCTTATACTACGTACAAGGAAGTAAAAACAATCGCCCATGGCCACAGTGCTGAAACAGTGTAAAATTATTATCTGGGATGTTGTTGTTGTTGTTGTGTGTTAAGGCAAACCTGCACGCGGGGTATCTGCCTAGGTGGGGGGCTGCCTTAGTAGGAGGACTTTCTAAGGGGTTCTAACGCGTATTCACGTTACATCTGGAGAAAAATTACCAAAACTCCAGATCGTTAGATCGACAGCCGCGCGATGGGACCCGAACCCGGGACCTTCACACCTCGGCCGTCTACCATTTTCAGTGGCATAACCACTGTGCCATGGTGAGGCCATCATCTGGGATGAATGCACTATGGCACACAAACATTCGCTTGAGGCGTTGAACAGGACAATGAAAGATCTTAAAAACAAGGACAAACTATTTGGCGGCACTCTGGTACTCCTTTCAGGAGATTTTAGACAAACACTTCCCGTCATCCCACGTTCAACGTATGCTGATAAAATCAACGCCTGCTTAAAATCATCGCCACTGTGGCATAATGTTGAAAAATTACAACTAAAAGTAAATATGCGCGTCCAAATACTTCGAGATCTATCCACTGAGGCATTCTCAAAACAGCTGTTAAATATCGGCGATGGAAAAGTTACTGTAGATGAAACTGGATGCATAAAATTACCGGCCGATTTCTGCACAATTACTGATTCGCAAGATGCTCTCATTGACCAGATATTTCCCGATGTACATACACAATATATTAATCATGAGTGGCTGGCAGAAAGAGCAATTTTAGCAGCAAAAAATGTAGACGTCAACGAACTGAATCTTAAAATACAACATTTATTGCCAGGGGAGTTAGTGTCATACAAATCTATTGATACAGTTTGCGATGCCACCGAAGGTGTGAATTATCCAGCAGAGTTTTTAAACTCATTAGATTTACCAGGCATGCCGCCGCATAACTTACAACTGAAGGTTGGATCTCCGGTTATTTTGCTTCGTAATTTGAACCCACCACGGCTGTGTAACGGCACGCGATTAGTTATTAAAAAACTAATGAAAAATGTTGTCGAAGCCGTCATTTTAAATGGCAAATTTCGAGGTGAAAATATATTACTACCACGGATCCCTATTATACCCACGGATGTGCCAATTCAATTTAAACGTCTTCAATTTCCAATAAGATTGGCATTTGCAATGACTATCAATAAGTCTCAAGGCCAAACTATGTCTGTTTGTGGCTTAGATTTGATGACACTGATGTTTTTACACATGGACACGACACCATGTTTTTCACACGGACAATTATACGTGGCATGCTCTCGAGTGGGCAAACCATCCAGTTTGTTTGTGTTAGCTAAAGGTGGGGTAACAAAAAATATTGTACACTCTATTCCGTTAAGAGATTGATTTTATTTTTTTTGTAAAATTATTGTAATTAGCGATATATATAAATTTAAAGAATACATTACAATGAATTAAAAATACAAATGTTTGGTATTGTGTTATTTTTATATTCCAGCATCGTTCAGAGAGCTCCGTGCCTCTTCCACTCATATACCACATCCTCACAAACTTACAATAAGTTAGTCATTTCTTTCTACTAAAATAATCCTAGGAATAATTTATATGGCATAACAACGTTTGCCGGGTCAGCTAGTATTGGTATAATATGCTTAAAGTGATTTCTTGTAATACAAAATAAAACATGTATGTAATATATATTTGAGTAAATGCGACTTTAGATTCTAAAACTTATACTTCTAAATACTGAATTAGATTAAATTTGTAGATAATCACTTGCTAACTATATAGTATCGTATATTTTCATTATAGAAAAAATTAAAATGATATTAATTTAATGCTAATCAGTTGAATTTATCTTCTGTTTTAATAAAAATTACTCTTAAACCGTTAAATGTCTGAGGAATTGTTATTTCATTGGTATTATGTATTTAGTTTCAAACTATTATGCCTATTTTTAGCATATGCCAGTAAAAAGATTTTAAATTAATCGAGATGATGCTATGAAATAGCCAGCAGGGATGGGAAGTAGAACTAAAGTATTTTTAATTTTTACTCTATTTTTCTGAACTGCTAGTTTTCTTATCTACATTTAAACTCAATGTAAGGATCAAAAGTGAGGGTATGCATTCAAAGCAAGTAAAACCTTCGTATTTTTAGTCTAAGTAATTTGTATTGTTGCGGAATTACTCTGCTACTCCTGGTGTTCGTCGTTCTAAAGTCCTGTTGGTGTAAAATTTCAAGTAAAAAGTCACTTGTCAGGATGGAACACGAACTTTATTGCTTCTAGAACTTCGTAGAACAATCAGCTGCACACAATTCACAAGCACAATCTAGCAGTAACGTGCTTTTAACAATCCGCTTGGATCAGAAGCTCTCACAAATGCTGTATTTCTCACACAAAATAAGTCACTTTTACAGGCTAAAATTCCGTGGAAATATTCAAGGGATATAGTACACTATCCCTTAAGACACAGCAATGAAGAATTTACACACAGCACTTTAAAAACAGCTTCACAAAAGCAAGCTAAAACACAGCTTCTATAGCACTATCAGTTCACACAAAACAAGCGTACTCGAGAGCTCTTCACACATTGAATGTTCAACTCGCACTGACTGACTTCGGGGCGATGCCCGCTTCTATAAATAGCCGACGCAGGAGGTACAAGAGGTTTCCAGAAAAGTCAATTTCTCGAGGGTTCTACATAAAGCGTGAATTTTGATTACGTCATAGAAGAGAAATGTTAGGTTATTATGCGTTTTTAATGCAGGAAAAACAACTTCCAGGCCCCATTGGGAAAATCGCGCCAAATGACCAAAAGTCGCCAAGCTTGGCGACTTTTGGCGAAATATCGCCAAATTTGGCGCCAAAAATAAGTCCTCAAAAGTGAAGAGATCTAAGCTCTAGGACTAATATTTCTCGAGTTTTCTAGAAATCCCATATATTTGAATGGGAAACCGAAACCTCCGTATCTCCGGTTCTAATTGGCCGATTTTGATGCAACAAAAAGCAAAATTTATCTATTTGAAGCGTAGAATACGAATTTTAAACCATTCTAAGCCCCAGAGCAGCGGGTTGCCCCGAAAATTCGTAACATTGCCCCCTTCCCAAGGACTGCACGTCCCGGGCAGTACAATCCCTAGTTAGGAGGTCACACAGGTACCTACACTGTATAACACTTAACAAGATCTTAACAACATAATTCAAGCAAGTAATCAATAGCACAATAAGCAAATACACATTAATAAATAAATAATCAACATAATAAATAATTACACTGTAATAAGTAATCAATGTAATAACAAATACACATTAATAAAATCCAATATATTACAAATATGTACACTAAACATGGCGTAAGTGGTGAGAGAAAGAGAGTTGAAGAAAGAGGAAGAGAAGAGAAAGACAGGAAAGGAATGAGAGGTGAAAGAAAAGAGGAATTACGCCATAGTGACCATAGTCTGAGCTAATTACAACCGCGGTAGATGGCTAGCCGATCGTAATGTACAACTCTTGGCTTCGAGTTTGGTGACTTACGAATCCGTACGATGACGTCATTCAGCCGGTTTAGGACTGTGTAAGGACCGTCCCACGGCGATTGCAGCTTGGGAGACAGGCCTTTCCGTCGAGTAGGATTCCATAGCCAAACTTTGTCACCTGCGTTGAACTCGTGTCCCGTAGCCTTCGTGTCGTAGCGAGTCTTCATCTTTTCCGTGTTCAGGTTGATCCGCTCCCGAGCAAAATGATGCACATCTTCAAACCGTGCCCGAAGGTTTTCCACGTACTCCTCTGGCGATGAAGGCGCATCTGGAGGGCGGCCGAACACTAGATCGGCGGGAAGACGAAGATCTCTGCCGAACAGCATCTGGGAAGGTGTGAAGCCGGTAGTCTCGTGGACGGCACTCCTATAGGCCAGCAGGAAGAGGGGGAGTTTCTTGTCCCAGTCCTCTTGATTCCTAGATACCAGGAGCGAGAGGTTGTTCAAAATTGTGCGATTGAACCTCTCCACCATGCCGTCGGATTGTGGGTGTAAAGGCGTAGTCTGGGTTTTGTCCATTCCGAGAAGTTGGCATAGTCCTTTAAAGACTGCAGAGGTAAAGTTCGTTCCTTGGTCGGAATGAAGTTGCAGAGGGGTTCCATATCTGGAAATCCATTCTTGCACCAGTACCTCTGCTACGGTCGTAGCTTCTTGATCGGGAATAGGAAACGCTTCGGGCCATTTAGAGAAGTAGTCAATGACAACTAGGATGTATTTGTTGCCATCCGAAGTTCGCGGAAGAGGTCCCAGGATGTCGAGTGCAATCCTCTCAAAAGGCGCTCCTACATTATAACGATGTAGTCTTCCACGGCTTCGTTTCTTCGGGCCTTTACGGGCGGCACAGGCGTCACAAGCTTGACACCACTTTTCGACGTCGCCTCGAGCCCTAACCCAGTAGAAGCGCTCGCGAACTTTCTGCAGGGTCTTCATCACGCCAAAATGGCCTCCAGTTAAGCCATTATGCAGCTCTTCTAGAACCTTCGGAATCCTCGAGCGAGGGAGTACTAACTGCCATCGGAGCATCTTGCCGTCGTCCGACTCCCATTTACGATACAGGACTCCATTCCTCAGGCGAAGCGAATCCCATAAAGCCCAGTACTGTTTTGTTGCCGGACTGTAAGATGATATTTCTTGCCAACTGGGCTTAGCGCTGGATTTTTCCATAAATTCCACAATAGGTTTGATGTCGCGGTCTGCTAATTGGTCCGCCCGAACATTTTCGTCACTCCAGGGATCTTGGGATGGTGTCGATGATGTAACTTGGCGGACAACGGGATGTTTCAGATGGTAATTTTTCTCTGCCCTGGAGCAATAGCGACAGCTGTCTATACAGGGCCTTCTTGACAAAGCATCTGCATTTCCATGAGATGCCCCTTTCCGATGACGTATCTCGATGTCATATTCTTGTAATCGCTGTATCCACCTGGCTATTTGGCCCTCTGGATTCTTGAAATTTAGAAGCCAGGTTAAAGAGGCATGGTCCGTTCGGAGCAGGAACTTTCGGCCGTACAGGTAATGATGGAAGTGCTCCACGGCTTTAATGATAGCAAGGAGTTCCTTTCTCGTAACACAATAGTTACGTTCTGCCTTTGAAAGGCATTTGCTCCAGTAAGCAATGACGTGTTCTTGGCCATCTATCTCCTGGGACAAAACTGCTCCGACACTCTCCTTACTCGCGTCTGTGTCCAGGATAAATGGCTTGTCAGGGTGAGGATACGACAAGATCGGCGAAGATGTTAAAGCCGTCTTCAGTTCGTTGAATGCGTCCTCACATTCCTCAGTCCATAGAAATTTCTGTCCAGTCTCGGTCAATTTGTGAAGAGGTCTTGCAATTTGAGAAAAGCCCTTCACGAATTTTCGATAGTAAGTACACAGACCGAGAAAACTTCTTAAGTCGTGGATATTCTCGGGACGACTCCAGTTCTGGACTGCGGACGTCTTTTCGGGATCGGTTCGGACTCCGTGGGCGGATATTATGTGCCCGAGGTAACGTACTTCCCGACGAAACAAATTGCACTTCGATGGACTTAGTTTCAAGTTTGCCTCTTTTAATTTCTGCAGTACCTTTCGAATGTTCTCGAGATGCTCTTCGAAAGTCCTTCCGACGATGATGATATCGTCCAAATAAACGAGACATGCTTCGTAGGAAAGTCCTCTCAACACTGTCTCCATTAGTCGCTCGAATGTAGCAGGTGCGTTGCAGAGTCCAAAAGGCATAACTTTGAACTGCCACAATCCTTGTCCCGTGGTGAACGCAGTCTTTTCACGGTCATCGGGATGAATTTCTACTTGCCAGTAACCACTCTTCAGATCCAGAGTGGAAAACCATTCGTTTCCCGATAAAGTGTCCAATGTGTCGTCTATCCTGGGAAGAGGGTAGCTGTCTTTCTTGGTAATGTCATTCAGACGTCTATAGTCAACGCAGAACCGGGTGGAACCATCCTTCTTTCGGACCAAAACAATCGGCGAGGCCCACGGACTAGTCGATGGCTCGATGACGTCATCACGCTGCATCTCCTCTAAAAGTCTGCTCACCTCTTCTTGCTTAGCAAACGGCAGCCGCCTAGGATGTTGCTTGATGGGAGAGTGGCTGCCTGTGTCTATCCTATGTTGAGTTAAGCTCGTACGGCCAAAGTCACCCGAAGTTCGGGAGAAGAGGTCTTCAAATTCAGCTATTACTTTCTCTGCAGCGCTTCTCTGTTCTGCCGTTAACTCCACGTCTTGTAATAATTCCTTCGTCAGGCACTCGGAAGATTTAGCTGTCGTTTGGTTGATGTTCTTATTAATGCAGGTAACAGGAGTGCATGTCGCCAACACTTCATTTTTCTTTATCACCTTCGACTTGTCCGTCACATTTACTACTCTAACTGGAATTTCTGTTCTCGACAAGTCCACAAGTGTTGCTCCCACAAGTACTCCTCTGATGGAATCACTATTGCTTGGGTGTTCGATTAATCCAAAACGGAATTTATTGCTTTCTTTTACTGTTCCAGAAATTATTGAATCAGTTCTGGGAGGTAGAGTGATATCAGTCTGGGCTATTATTTGCTGAACAGGCAAAACAGTTTCATTTCTAATATCGAACGCAGCTATTTCTTCTGAGTCTGAACGAAGCTCATTATTCTTAAAGTCCAAGTTAAATTTGTGCGATTTTAAAAAGTCGAGTCCGAGAATAAAAGAGTCTGTAATATTAGCGACATATACCACATGGTCGTATCTGGCATTCCCAAACGTGATTTCTACTTGCGCTTTCCTGCCCACTTCGATCTTGTCACCTGTCACAGTCTGGAGGGTCAGCGAGGGCGGAGTCCAGATAATCTTCAAATTTAATTTCTTGGCCAGATCCGTCCTTATGATGGTTACGTTCGCTCCAGTATCAATCACCATGTGGCATGGGGAACCATTAACGTATCCCTGTACGAAGAGTCCATTACTGCCACCATTCACTGATGAAATCTGCAAGACTTTTAGGTGGGGCTTTTGACTATATGGCAACCTCCGCCCCGCGAGATGGCCACCTCCTAGTTTCCCTCTTTCATGTTCTTAGATTTCTCTTGCTGGTCATAAGACTTTCGACCACAATGCTTTTGTACATGCCCTTCGACGCCACACTTCCAGCATTTCACTTTCTTTCGGCCATCTCTCGTTCTATCGGATCTTAATTTTCGCTCTATGAGATCTTCAATTCTCTTCAACCTGTTCTCGACGCCCTCTGTGTCTTTGTCAGCTTCCTCTTGGACCGTGACCGCTCTAACAGCATGCCGATCTTTTCTCACGGCCCGCTGGGCTGCCTCTAGCTTCATTGCGAACACCAGAGCAGACTTCAAATCCTGATAATCCTCCAACATGAGTGCCTTTTGGGTTTCTGGATCACGGATGGCTTCAATAAAATGACGCACCGCCATTTCTTCTCGGACATTATCAAGGTGGTCCATGTAGGCTAGATGACACAGCCTATCTATGTCCGAAGCCAGCTCTTGAAGGGTCTCGCCAGATCTCTGCATCCTTGACTTAAGTTGGATTCTACTATATTCTTTCTGGCACTTCTCTCCGAATTTCATCTCCAAGGCACTGGCAAGGGCGTCAAAATCTCCTATCTTCGTCGCTCCGATAGTTTGCAATACATTAATTGCATCTCCGCTAAGGGAAGCGGCCAGTTGATTAGCTTTCTCGGACTCGCTCCAACCATTGGCTCTGGCGACGATCGAAAATTGGGTCTTGTAAGCTTCCCAGGGAGTCTTTCCGTCATAGGCAGTAAGTTTCACTGCTGGGCGGTGTGAAGATAACCTGATGTTTTCGGGTAACTTTCCCAGCTTTACGAGAGAGTCCAATTTTTCTTCAATTTTAGCTTCACATTCTTCATGTATTTTCGAAACTATATTTTCTTTCCAGTCTAGTTTCTCCTCAATTTTATTCTTAAATTCTTCCCGCATTCTGCAAATATCTTGCTGCAATTCCTTAACATTTTCTTCTATTTTTCCTTCAATTCTTTGTTCATATTTCGTTTGAGTTTCTTCTATGAGCGACATTCTTTTCTCCATTATCTCTTGATTTTCCTGCACACTCTTTTCGAATTTCTCTAATTTTCCCAAAGCAGTCTCCATTTTCTCCAATCCCAATTTCATTCCTTCTTGTCCGGCTTCAATTTTCTTTTCTAAATCGGTCTGTCCTGCTTCAATTTTCTTCTCTAAATCCGCCTTCATCTGTTCTTGTCCAGCTTTCATCTCGTCTTGTCCAGCTTTCATCTCTTTTTTTATCTCATCTTGACCGGATTTCATTTCCTGCATCATATTCATCAGCTTTTGAAGTTGTTCTTCCATTTTTTGTCTAGTCAAAACCATAAACTGGAAAATTAAAGTCTTTCTTTAGAACCCCGATTCTGACACCAAATGTTGCGGAATTACTCTGCTACTCCTGGGGTTCGTCGTTCTAAAGTCCTGTTGGTGTAAAAAGTTCAAGTAAAAAGTCACTTGTCAGGATGGAACACAAACTTTATTTCTTCTAGAACTTCGTAGAACAATCAGCTGCACACAATTCACAAGCACAATCTAGCAGTAACGTGCTTTTAACAATCCGCTTGGATCAGAAGCTCTCACAAATGCTGTATTTCTCACACAAAATAAGTCACTTTTACAGGCTAAAATTCCGTGGAAATATTCAAGGGATATAGTACACTATCCCTTAAGACACAGCAATGAAGAATTTACACACAGCACTTTAAAAACAGCTTCACAAAGCAAGCTAAAACACAGCTTCTATAGCACTATCAGTTCACACAAAGCAAGCGTACTCGAGAGACTCTTCACACATTGAATGGTTCAACTCACTCTGACTGACTCCGGGGCGATGCCCGCTTCTATAAATAGCCGACGCAGGAGGTACAAGAGGTTTCCAGAAAAGTCAATTTCTCGAGGGTTCTACATAAAGCGTGAATTTTGATTACGTCATAGAAGAGAAATGTTAGGTTATTATGCGTTTTTAATGCAGGAAAAACAACTTCCAGGCCCCATTGGGAAAATCGTGCCAAATGACCAAAAGTCGCCAAGCTTGGCGACTTTTGGCGAAATATCGCCAAATTTGGCGCCAAAAATAAGTCCTCAAAAGTGAAGAGATCTAAGCTCTAGGACTAATATTTCTCGAGTTTTCTACAAATCTCATATATTTGAATGGGAAACCGAAACCTCCGTATCACCGGTTTTAATTGGCCGATTTTGATGCAACAAAAAGCAAAATTTATCTATTTGAAGCGTAGAATACGAATTTTAAACCATTCTAAGCCCCAGAGAAGCGGGTTGCCCCGAAAATTCGTAACAGTATATATTGTAACTCTTTGTAATTTAATAGGTTTTGGGTTTTAAACTATAATTTTATTTATGCAGTTGAAACTAGGG
This sequence comes from Cheiracanthium punctorium, assembly GCA_038373885.1. Taxonomy (NCBI): domain Eukaryota; kingdom Metazoa; phylum Arthropoda; class Arachnida; order Araneae; family Cheiracanthiidae; genus Cheiracanthium; species Cheiracanthium punctorium. Next base: position 9,898 of record JAWZYV010019192.1, read on the forward strand.
ATGGACGCGAGACGCGAGAACTCTCGCATTGTCTCGCGTTCTCGTCTCGTACGAGACACGACGCGTGACGAGGCAGGCAATTTTTTTGCTAGACGAGACGCCAGGTGAGAAAGGAAATATTTCGCTAGACGGGACGCGAGACGAGACAGAGTCTTGTCTCGCGCGAGATTTCTCCCGAGAATTTCTCGTCTCGCATAAATTTACGATACGAATTCCTTTTTAATCAGATTTGCAGTGCTGTATTTCAGGAGGTATGCCATCCTGAGAAGGGAGAGTACACTTTGCCTGAAGCCTCTACCGTTTAACTTGCGTCTCCTTTGTTATCGTTGCAGGTATATATATAAACTATCAGCACTCTACAATATACACAAACACGTAACATTTAAAATTAGGACAACACGAGGGATATACAAAATACACAAAGGAGAGGATAAAGTAGGATGGAGAATGTATCAAAGGTAGAGGATGAAGAAACTGGAAAAGAGAAAGAAAACAGAGAAGAGTAGAAGACAGAAAAATAATAAGTAAACAGAGGAAAGGCGGTACGGTAAGTCCAAAGCCTGACCCTATTTAGATAGGAACACGGGGCTCTAACTTTGTGGCCCCTTTTACTATCACAAGCATTTTAACCCATTTTCGACCGCTGTTAAGTTTTCGCAAAATAAAGCTTTTATAAGATTTCCTAAACTGAATTTTAAAATTACTTACATATGTTTGAGCAAGACTACATTTAAAAAATATTTTTATTTTAATATTTTTAAACCATTATTGTATAATTTTGTCATATGGACGTTAAGTCAGGGATGGCTATTATGTGGCACACGTGTCCAGGGATGACTATTATATTACATTCCTGTACGTACTTTTGAAATTTCATTTTAAGAAACCATAAAACTATAATATAATACTTCAATTATCCTTTATAAAAGAATTATGTTTATATTTTTTACCATTTATGTTTAGGGATGGACGCGAGACGAGACAGAGATTTACAGCTTTTTTGCGAGACGAGACAAGCATTTTTAACATTAGGATATAGGGATTTTTGAGAGACGAGACAAAGCTTTTCGGCTGTTTTGCGAGACGCGAGACACCAAATTTTCGTCTCGCGTCCATCCCTATTTATGCTTAGTGCTTTTCCGTTTAAGACGTTTTCCACTTAAAATGTTGGATCAAATCTAGGAAAAGTTCTTATAACACACACACATTCACACGTGTCGGTGTGTCGGTTGTATAAGTGTGTTCCACTGTTATATATTGTTATATGTCTATCTAGATAATAATTTTATGGGAGAAAAACCTCCATGTATAAATTTGTTACAGTTATAGATACAGACTGATTTTTTTAAAGAAACCATTCATTTATTAATCTGCGCAGAAATCGTTGCTTGTAAATAAAATCCAATGGAATTCAATCATCTTGTTAGATTCTTCTTTTAATTAGCCTCCCCCCCCCCTCCAACTGGTCACTGATGTCAACACAACACAGTTATTCGGTTTCATAGTTCTGATAATTGTTGTGTTTTGTAAATATTTAGATATCTTAAAAATGAGGTTTGAATTGCAAGTGAGTTTTAATGTCTAATTCATATTTACGCATAATCCAGAATTATGAATAAATTATTTAAGAATGCTATCATTATTTTTTCATGGAAAAATTTCAAACAATCAATTTTTCAATTATTTAGAATGTCAGGCTATAATTATTACATTTTTTTAAATAGTAGACGCAAGTATGCTTACTTTGATATTTTATGCTCTAATTGTGTACTGTTGTACCTCCATTTATAATCAATTAATATCCTTGTAGTTCGTACAAAAAATATAAAAATAAAGCTTTAAAAGTGTTGTGACCGCAATACACTAACCAGGTTCTCGGCGTTACGTGCAAATGCCATTAGGCTAAAAAAAATTTAAAAACCTGAAAGAGAGCTGCTGAAATAAATTTACACGAAGTGAGATAAATGAAGAGGAGCCATTTTTACTTACAACAAATCACATTTATTCGATTACTTAAACTCTTTTACATCAGACAATTAAACTAGATAAAATCGAAAAGAATATGATAACACTATAATTACGATTACATTTCATTTTTCCCTTTCCCCGAGCTGACTTTTTTTTCAATAAAAATTTACCTAACTTTTGTGCACATTTAATTAAAAAAAATTTAATAAAGAAAGAGAGAAAGGTAGAAAACTTATCAGATGTTGAAGAGAGGGGGGCCCCCATCAAGAATTTTCCATCAAAGCATCTTCCAGGATCCACTCGGGGCTCTCAGCGCCATTTCTTTTTCCTTTTCAAGGCAGCTCGTGGGACTCACACACCGTCATTCTCTCCAACCACCAGAATGATCCCACGCCACGCTTCCTTCGGCTTAGGTCACCTTTTTACCTCCTTGTTTGGCAGGCGCTTTCCGCTCGTAAAGTAGTTCGGTCGAAGATACAATTATTATTAATGAAAACTTGTAGATTAATTATCGATGGGCGTTGAAACTTAATTTTTTACTATGATGAAAAATGTGGAAGTTGTTCTTATCGTAGTAACTATTGTAGAAGTTCTATTTTTGATTTAAAAATTTGAAAATGCTTGGGTGCCGATCTCCATATCCTTGCGCCGCTGTTGTTTTCTTCTTCGATATATTGAATCGTAGTATTGGTATCGATGCATGTAGTTATTGGATGTTATTAAAAAGGAATTAGAAAGAAGGTTAGAGAATTCCAGAAAAGATAATTATAGTGAAAGAAAAAAAAAACTTAACTGTAATTACAACCACTTAATTTTTTCTAAGGAAAATTACCAATTTCAAAACAAACATTTTTATGAAACTCTTATTGTCAGCTCTAAAAATTTATTACCAACCCTCCGAATAATGTCAGCTCTCACAAAACGTATTTTCATAAATTTAAAATTTAAAAGAAAATTGTTGTACAAAATATTTTAATTACTTGAACAATATGTATAGTTACCTTACACAAAGATGGCAACACGATCGCCAGAATAACGATCTTTTAGATGTTTGGCGCCAAAATATAGAACAAGTAAACAAATAAATAAAAATGAGTCAGCCATGAGTCATCAATAGTAATCCAACATATACCTTAATAAATTTTAAACACTTCATTATTATTTTACTTCCTTTATGAATACTGGTATATGGTGACAAAACAAAACCATCTTAATAAACAAATTGTTTAGAAATTTTAATTTTACTTGATTTAAAATTCACTAATTAAGGTAAGGATTTTTAATTAAGTAGGCTATTAATTAATTACACTTTACTTAAAATTGAAATCATAACAAATACCTCCCTCTCACACGAAAAAAAATGTGCAACATTTTTTTTTTTTTTTTTTCTTTTTCAAAGAAACATAACAGTAAACTGGAATTTACACACCCTAAGTAACCCGCCTAACTCCAAATTGCAAACCAAAATGTTGATTTACAACACAAAACAAAAAAAAACTAACACAGTAGCTTGAATAATCTGCTTCGCATAAAAATAGTATACAATTACCCCAAAAAAAATATCACAATAAAAGAAAACAAAATTTTAAAAAAATTGCAAAATACCTAACTAACACTACACAAAATATTAGCACTTGAAGTTGAAATGCATATCACAAGGGAACTTTCACTACCCTCCAACATTCCGAACCATTGCAAACTTTTACATATAACACAAACATATTCAATAATAAAGGAAAAATTTGTAGACTTTGGACTCTGATCAACTTCTAACTAGTGTGTTTAGCCTACAACAGAACCCTATTAATTGCCACCTTGACAAAACATATATAAAATGATTTATAAAAAAAACTCTTTAAAAAAAATTTAACACTTTGCTATATCTAGGTGAAGAACACATTAATCAAACCCAAAATATTCACATTAGATGGTTAGCTACTCCACCAATAAATATCCTAAACTTAAAAAAATTATGTTCAGCAGCAGATATATTTATGTTGGGCCCAACAAATTAGTGTTAAAGTTATATTAAATATTCATATAACATTAGTAAAAAATTCAAAACAATCAACACTTAAATCATATAAAATATATAGAACAAAATGACACATAAAAATTTTCACACTATAATAATCTGATTCTTCATGATAACAGTTCATTTAACAAAACCATCCTTTCTCGGCCTTAGATTGTATGGATGTTTGGTGGCCTGTCCCGTGCTTGGAGGCACCACAGCCTGTGGTGGGGTCTGGACAACTGGAGCAGATGTTCCTGTCGTAGACTGCTGTACATTACTGGGCAGCTTCCTGGGCACTCGATTGCTGTTCACGAATACTCTGACAGTTTTTGTATAGTTTTTGGGGAAAGGACTGTTATTGAGATCTGGCGAATTTAAAATTTCGTTATCTTCATTAGGAGCACTAGGCTCTTCCTCTATGAACTCTACATCCAAGGATGGGAAAATGAGGCGATCTGGAATTTTGGTTAATCTGTCAACATGGACTTCTTGTTTATCTTTATGGTTGTATATGTTAATAATTTCAAAATTGACTTTACTAAGTTGATTTTTAACTCTATAAACCCCTTTATTAAATTTAGAAAACTTTTTCCCTTGCCCAACTTTAATTGACGGCGTGTATAACATCACCAGATCTCCTATAACAATACCCTTCTCCTTACACACCTTTTTTCTATACTTTTCTTGTCTTTCTGCAGCTTCAACTAAATTGGCTTTTATGATTTTAAAACACTGTTGTAAACGAATCTCCAAATCTTCACTGAGTTCCCTCTGATCAGAATATGACCTCAAAGGGGGGCTACTTATAAGATCTATTGGTAATACTAAATCCCTTCCATATATTAAATGAGCTGGTGTATCTTTTAAGGTTGAGTGTACTGCTGTTCTGTAAGCCAAAAGTGCAAAATGTAAATATTTGTCCCATTCATGGTAAGTATTGTCTGCTAAGTGCTGGAGTGCGTTAATTATTGTAGCATTAACCCGTTCAACTACCCCATCAGTCGCTGGGTGGTAACTTGTACTAGTGTGTTTCTTAATATCCAGTTTTTTATAAACTTTTTGTATGCTGTCAGAAATCAAAGAACTACCTCTGTCAGTTATCAAATGCTCAGGAATCCCATGAGAGCATATGAACTTTTCTAACACCAAAGCAATCGTTTCAGTTTGTAAATCCTTCACAGGGTATGCTTCCACCCACCTGGTAAAATAATCACCAATTACTATAATATGTTGATTGCCTGACTCAGTAATAGGAAGTGGTCCTACTGCGTCCATCCCAATTCGCTCAAAAGGCCGACTAGTTATTTGAATTCTTTGTAGCGGCGCTTTATGTTTAGCGTTATACCCTCTTCTCTCAAGACACGAGTGGCAAGATTTGACATAATTAATGATATGGTGTGTCATGTTCCACCAAAAATAGTTTCTCTTAATTCGGGTTAAAGTCCTCTTAATGCCTGGGTGTGCTGATGTTATTGAGTCATGTCCCAAGGACAAAACCTCACTAATGAGTGTCTTTGGAATTACTAGTCTGTCTGTGATGGTAAATTTGTGACCCTTTGCTTTATCATTTACACAAAACAAAATTCCATCCCTCTTAAAAAATTTCATCCCATTTTGTTCAATTTCATTTGTGTTCTCTAACTTAATCAAAATCTCTTGACACCTAGTGTCTTGCTCTTGTAAATTCCTAATCCTAGCAGGGGGAAAGTTGTTTGTTGTGAATTCAATGACATTGACGGGTTCTACCTGGACTGTTCGTGACAAAGTATCCGCAGGCACATTCATTTTCCCAGGAGTGTGAGTTACTGTGTAGTCGTAATTTTGAAGTGCAAGTATCCATCTTGTAATTCTACCGCTATCCTTAAGTTTGAGTGCATAGGAAAGCGACTTCTGATCACAAAAAAGTTTAAAAGATTGTCCATACAAATAGTGTCGAAAATTGTTTATTCCCCAAACGACCGCTAAGGTTTCCCTTTCAAAAACACTATACCTAGTTTCGGCATCGTTCAACCGCCTACTTGCATAAGCAACCGGATGTAATTGTCCATCCTGACCTTCCTGACTCAATACAGCTCCAATAGCATATCCCGAAGCATCTGTATGCAAAACGAATTCTTTCTTAGTGTTTGGTAAAATAAGACAAGGGTAAGAGATTAGTGCTGACTTTAATTGCTCAAAAGCATTATTGGCATTTTCATCCCAAACAAAAGTTACTGATTTTTTTGTTAATTTAGTCAAATGTATTGCTATGTGGGCGAAATTCTTTATAAATTTGCGATAGAAGTTACAAAGTCCCAAAAATGACCGAACCTGCTTTTTGTTAGTTGGAACTGGAAACTTTTGAATTGCCTCCACATTTCTGCTGTCGGGCAAAATTTTACCGTCAGTGACCTGAAACCCAAGGTAAGTAATTTTTTCCTTAACTAATTGACATTTTCCCGGATTAACTTTTAAATTGTGCACGCCTAATCTCTTGAATACCATGTCTAGCTTTTCGAGGTGTTCATCGAACGTGTTCGACGCAATTATAAGGTCATCAAGGTAAGTATTAATATTCCACTCTTTTAGCCCAGCTAATACTATTTCCAATAATCTTTGAAATGACGACGCTGCATTTTTCAAACCCTGAGGTAGACGATTCCAGTGAAAAAGGCCAAATTCGGTGGTGAAAGCAGTCTTATGACGATCCTTGGGATCTAAATTCATTTGCCAATAGCCTGAGCACAAGTCCAAAGAAGAAAAATACTTGGCTCCTTCTAATGAATCTAATAAATCCGAAATTAACGGTAAGGGAAAAGGAAGCGGTTGTGTTTTTAAATTTAATTTCCTATAGTCACATACCAACCTATACGTGTTATTCTTTTTCTTAACTAATAATATTGGGGAAGCATACGGTGAATCACTTACAGAAATTATCCCGGCATCCAAAAGCTGGTTTATTTGACTTTTCAATTCTTCTCGTAAAGGATGTGGGGTTCTGTAAGGCTTCTGCCTGACTGGCAAATCATCCGTTAGGTAGATTCGGTGAGCTATGGTGTTGCAACCCGTAAGTTGCTTTACACTTTCAGCAAAAACACCTTTATGTTTGATTAATAAATTTTTTAATTTAACTTTTTCCTCATCTCCTAAATGAGCCAGATCAAATTTACCTCCAAAAATTTCATTCTCATCTTCATAAAATTCCTCCGCCATGTTTACTTCTCCCATCAATTCATTATCGTCCTTATATACCTCCCCAACGCTTACTTCGTCGCTCTTAACTATCTCAATAGGCTCAATGTTTACAATTTTGGTGTCTTTGTTAATGTGAACAGGGTCGTTAGAAAAATTAGCTATCTTGACAAAATATTCGCCATTGTCATTTCCTTCATTTACTGAGCTCGAGACAATCCACACATGCGACATGGCATGCTTATGTGGTTGGATTAAGACAAAATCAGAAATCTTAAAATTATCTTTAGTAGTAACTGTTACAATTAATTCAGATTTAGGAGGAATGATACATTTACGTTTATTAAAACCTACTTGAAAATTTAGATTTTGTACAGAATTAACATTATGTCTAGAAATTTGTTTATTTGTCCAATTAAGTAAAAAATTTTCATTTGAAATGGTAGTCTTAGCAAAATTGATATGAATTTGATTTTCGATAAGAAAGTTCGAACCTAAGATCGCATCGTAAGTAAATAAATCTGTATTACATACAAAAAATTCTATTTCACACTTAAAGGTCCCTAATTGAACTTCTAACTTAACTTTTTGGTTCAAGGTTACTAAATTCTGTGTAATGCCCAATACTTTTAAAAAACAAGGTTCTACTAATTTAATGCAGCGTGTGTCTTTCAAAGATTCTAAAACACTTCCCTTAATTATGGAAATTGAGGCACCTGTATCAATAAGAGTATGTATAACAAAATCCTTAACATTAATTTTTACAATAGGCATATTATATCTGGATTCCGAAGTCGCAATCCCAGTGCACTCAAAAGGGGGATTCAAGATCAGATGAGTGTCCCTGTCTTGCCCCTGATTTAGTTTCCCTGCCTGTCATTTCCATTGGGTCTGTGTTGATTATAATATCTTGATCGACAATCGCGACTATAATGCCCTGGTTTTCTACATTTAAAACAAATTATCCGATTAGTACCGTTGCTAATGACTAATTTGTTCAATCTCTTTACCTCCTCTTGAAGATCGCTAACCCTTTTATCTGTTTCAAAAATACTATTCTGAACCAAGGATTTAATTTCTCTCAACTCCGTTTCAATGGCGGACGGCTTCGGTTCGGTGTCAACAATGTTGACACTCGCGGAGGCTTTCTCTAGCGCGGCACATTGTTCTTCCTGTAAGGCTAGAGCCCAAATTTTCTCAAAAGTGTCATGGTCTTGTGCCATGATGAATCGGCGAACGGAGGGTCGGAGGCCTTGAAGACATTGGGAAACCAACATCCTTTGCCGAATGGGCTCTTCATCGGGAAAGCAGCGATGTGCTAAACCGTTTAAACGGGACAAAAAACCCCGCGTGGTCTCATTAAAACCCTGTACTGCCGTTGTGAATTTCAAAAGCGAACAATCTTTGTCGTTAGTGCCGAACCTGTCTTTCAACGCCTCTTTAAACGTTCTATAATCGGCAGATTTCAACTGAGGCTGCGACCTAACAAAAGCATCCGCTTCTCCGATGCATTTAGTTTTGGCGACAAACAGTGTTTGTTCATCCTTCCATGACGCGTGTTTGGCGATTTCTTCGATCTTGTCGAAGAAATCATTAATGCTGAAGTCCGGGTTATTTCCCGAAAAGGGGGTTACTAGAGGGATAAATTCCCCGAAATTTACAGTTGTTACTGTTAAATGACACGCATCATCTAAAGAGGGAAAATCCGAGGTGGAAGATCTAGCCATTTTAATTTAAATAATTGTAACCCAAAATACTAAATAACTAATACTAATTATATAATCTATTAAAATCATTCAGAAAAATTTGACCCATGGCTGACCGACACAAAAAAAAAAAAATGGCTCGTCTCATTCATCACACTTAATTCGCCGATCCAAATTTGAACGGCACCATTGTTGTACCTCCATTTATAATCAATTAATATCCTTGTAGTTCGTACAAAAAATATAAAAATAAAGCTTTAAAAGTGTTGTGACCGCAATACACTAACCAGGTTCTCGGCGTTACGTGCAAATGCCATTAGGCTAAAAAAAATTTAAAAACCTGAAAGAGAGCTGCTGAAATAAATTTACACGAAGTGAGATAAATGAAGAGGAGCCATTTTTACTTACAACAAATCACATTTATTCGATTACTTAAACTCTTTTACATCAGACAATTAAACTAGATAAAATCGAAAAGAATATGATAACACTATAATTACGATTACATTTCATTTTTCCCTTTCCCCGAGCTGACTTTTTTTCAATAAAAATTTACCTAACTTTTGTGCACATTTAATTAAAAAAATTTTAATAAAGAAAGAGAGAAAGGTAGAAAACTTATCAGATGTTGAAGAGAGGGGGGCCCCCATCAAGAATTTTCCATCAAAGCATCTTCCAGGATCCACTCGGGGCTCTCAGCGCCATTTCTTTTTCTTTTTCAAGGCAGCTCGTGGGACTCACACACCGTCATTCTCTCCAACCACCAGAATGATCCCACGCCACGCTTCCTTCGGCTTAGGTCACCTTTTTACCTCGTTGTTTGGCAGGCGCTTTCCGCTCGTAAAGTAGTTCGGTCGAAGATACGATTATTATAAATGAAAACTTGTAGATTAATTATCGATGGGCGTTGAAACTTAATTTTTTACTATGATGAAAAATGTGGAAGTTGTTCTTATCGTAGTAACTATTGTAGAAGTTCTATTTTTGATTTAAAAATTTGAAAATGCTTGGGTGCCGATCTCCATATCCTTGCGCCGCTGTTGTTTTCTTCTTCGATATATTGAATCGTAGTATTGGTATCGATGCATGTAGTTATTGGATGTTATTAAAAAGGAATTAGAAAGAAGGTTAGAGAATTCCAGAAAAGATAATTATAGTGAAAGAAAAAAAAAACTTAACTGTAAATACAACCACTTAATTTTTTCTAAGGAAAATTACCAATTTCAAAACAAACATTTTTATGAAACTCTTATTGTCAGCTCTAAAAATTTATTACCAACCCTCCGAATAATGTCAGCTCTCACAAAACGTATTTTCATAAATTTAAAATTTAAAAGAAAATTGTTGTACAAAATATTTTAATTACTTGAACAATATGTATAGTTACCTTACACAAAGATGGCAACACGATCGCCAGAATAACGATCTTTTAGATGTTTGGCGCCAAAATATAGAACAAGTAAACAAATAAATAAAAATGAGTCAGCCATGAGTCATCAATAGTAATCCAACATATACCTTAATAAATTTTAAACACTTCATTATTATTTTACTTCCTTTATGAATACTGGTATATGGTGACAAAACAAAACCATCTTAATAAACAAATTGTTTAGAAATTTTAATTTTACTTGATTTAAAATTCACTAATTAAGGTAAGGATTTTTAATTAAGTAGGCTATTAATTAATTACACTTTACTTAAAATTGAAATCATAACAGTACTTAAGAATTGTGATTTTTTGATTACTTATAATATTGGCTACATTTCATCAAAATAGATGAATACGTATGTAATTAAATCTTGTGGCTATTTCATATTTTTCTCTTAAATAAATAAATATTTATAAATAAAATGTTTCATCAGTTATTAAAAATGCTTCTTTCACCATAAGCGAAGCTATGCGAACGTAAATGAATAATCTACTGGAGCGATTTCGCTAATACAACGCTCCGCCTCAGCGGAGCATTTAAAGATCCATGTTGAGCAACAACGCTGGTCACAAGTCTTCTCTGTTGTTTCTTCTTTTTGATGGTGTGAATTAGCAAATTAACCCGGATTCCCGATTGAATATGAAACTCATAACTCATTCACTGAAACGATAGAGAGCGAATAAACAGCTTTCGCTGTAATTATCCCGTCCCCAATTGAAACTTTTATGAATTTTCACTATTCCGCACATGGGACCGCTTAATAAGATTAAAATTTTATTTCCGCAACATGTTCTGAGTTCGGCATCATTTCTAACAAAATTAAAAGCTTTATATAATTTCATAAATAAATAAAAACAAATATTTTTTCGGTGTCATATCACATTATATGAGGGTTGCTATTTATATTTCTGGCCTAATAATGATACAACAAATATTTATGATCGAAATTGGTTTTATTGTTTTTCCAAACATTCTCCATGAAGATCAATGCACTTTTGCATGTGTTTGAACCAATCTTCGAAGCACTTTTTCCACTCCGATTGAGATAACTGCAAAACATGCGTTTTGAATGCATCAACCGCTTCTTCGGGTGTCGAAAATTGTTGTCCACGTAATTTATTTTTGATGTTCGGGAATAAAAAAAAAAGTCATTCGGAGCCAAATCAGGCATGTACGGCAGATGACCCATCAATTCGATGTTTTCGCATTTCAGAAAATCCTTTGTTTGAGCCGATGTGTGAGAGCTCGCATTGCCATGATGAAGAATTATACGTCTCTTCTTCTCCGACGACTTCTGGCAAACAAATAGTCGTGTACGATTCAGAATTGACTGTCCTGCGTTGCTCTAACGCAAGACATTGTCGCCACGTGACCGGTAATGCCGAAGAAACAGGCAACCATTTGTTTTGATGTGCTTCTTGCTTGAACATATTTTGTTGGATTTTGTCGTCTTGGAAGACCCATAGAGTCGATTGCTGTTTTCTGGCTCTCATGCATTGATCCATGATTCGTCACCTGTGTAGATGTCATACACAGCCTTTGATGCACCTTGAACGTATTTTGTCAGCATTTCCTTGCACCATTCGATACGAACCTTCTTCTGAGCGTTTGTCAGATTATGCGGGATCCAACGAGAAAAAAATCTTTTTTTACGGCCAAATGTTCATGTAATATCTTATTGATGCTTGCATGGGCGCCGGCAGAATATTTCTCAGGGGGGCGGCTAGGAATACTTATGGTTACCATGTTGGAAAGAGCAAAAAAGCAAGGGAAAACACTGCATACAAAAATCCAAGGGGGCATTGCCCCCCCCCCTTGCTCTATGCTGCCGGCGCCCATGGATGCTTGTCATACTAATGTCCAAAGATACCTAAATCTCACGGTATGTCACATGGCGATCTTACTTTATCAGTTCACGCACAGCATCGATATTTTCTGACACAAAAACCGATTTTGGACGACCTGCACAGAATTCGTCCTGGATGGAACACCGGACACGATTAAATTCGTTATACCAGCTTTTTACAGTTATGTAGGATGGTGCTTCATTGCTGTATAAAGATTTAAGTTCATCAAAGCACTTTTGTTTTGACAATCCACATCGAAAGTTATGAAAAATAATTGCACGAAAATGTTCATGAGTCAACTCCAATTTTTTTAACGAGATGAATTCTTAAATTTACTGTACTAGGGGCCAAGGCCCCAGACTCGCTACGCTCGCTTTTCGTATGAGGCATTCGGCCCCTAATCAGGCTTATTCATAAAAAAGACGTAATTTCAACAGACAAAACCCGAAGACTGGATGAGATAGAATGTTACTGAGCTAAGCTACACATTGCTTGGTTCTTGCATCTTCATTGGCACATAAAAATTTAAACTTCACACTACAGTAGACCCCCTCCCCCTCATAACAGGGAAGATATTTTGTTATGGGAATCCGTGTTGTACGGGTCCTGAGCTATACTCCACCTGGAGTGCGGACTCTTATACGCTTACCAGGACGCTTATAATCGCTGGAAAAATTATTTGCACTCCTCAGAAACACAATGATATTTAATGTTGCCATTCAAAAGTTATATTAATTAGGAGCTAAAGCGTAATAAAATCATAACATATGTTTCAGCTGTACTTTTAATAATGTAAAACCTATTGGACACCTTGCGAATTTGCCACCCATTGCGATTTTTCATTATTTGGCGATTTGCGTACATGTAAATTTAATAAAAGCTACGGAACAGATAGAATAGCCTGCCACCAATGGCGACTTTTCATTATTTGGCGATTTACACATGCTCACAACCTATATTTACTGTTCATTTAAGGTTACCGGAAAACCGTTATTCATATTTTCATTTACTTAATCGTTTGCAGATTGGCGTACTTAACACCACGAATTATACCATCTCGTCGCGCTAGCAAATATCCAAAGTGTACTATAACTGCTATAATGGCGTTTTTTCAGAATTTTTCATAAGTTAACGCCGCCAAATATTTCTACTGGTAGCAAATAATACAGCTGGACGAGAACCGGCTTTAAAATAATCTGCATTTTAATTATTTTTCATTTTCAAAATATTAGTTATTCTGTTTTGGAAAAACGAATAATCGCTAATTCTAAACTCCTGTTATCTAAGCGAACTTACTATTTGAAAATTGCCAACTTTGTGTAACACATTTTGAGTTACTTATTTCATATAGTTTTTATTTTGGCGTAAAATGGGCGTAATTCTAACTCATGTTTGTAAATTTCACGCGATTCTAGATACTTGGAAACGCTTTGTTGCAAAGGAGTGAATGATTTTATGCCAAATCTGGCAATCATTCGGTTTATTTTTTCAGTTTTTTATAAATGTCTTCTAAAATAATTCGATTTTCGAAATTTAAATCAGCTTAGCAGGTTCCTCGGAATTTTTCGAATCTGTGGTCACCTTAGTCGAAACTCAAATCCCTACGGTTTAGGAGGAGATAGGTCCACAAGCTTTGACAGCGCCAGCGGCCTTTACTTTTTTTTAGAATAGAGAGAAACAACACAAATCAAGCTGAAATGGCAAATCATTCTGAAAAATTTATGTTTACAAATATCAAAGTTTCAATTTAAATCGTCTGCGATCGCCTAGAAACGCTTTCTCTTGCCAAGGCCAGAAATATAAATATAAAAATATAAAAAGCTACCTACGTATATATGGGTTGAATCTGAATGTTTAGCACTTCAAATGCACATGAGTTAATATGGTAACTAATATATGTACTAATATGGTAATGGTGATATGTATATAACTAATTGTTATTATTAATGTTAATTGTCAATAAAATAGTTTTAATGTTACTAAAAATATGGTAACAAAATCGCAGTCCTTAATTTTGTGAGACTCGCGAGACGAGACAGGCAATTTCTCTGAGAGATTCGAAACGAGACAAATTGTTTGCGAGACGAGTCGAGATAGAGATTATCACTGCGAGACGAGACGAGACGAGACAGCCCTGTCACGTCCATCCCCAGTCGAAACGCATTCTATATTAAATTCCTGCTTACAAAGGATGTATTTGTGTAAACGTGGTATAAAGTGTATATTCATGTACTAAAACTATACACGCGATATAAATTATGTCTTAATATGCTAAAACTGTTCTTGAATTTTTATCTTTTACAGTCCAAGTTCCTAAGACAGTATTATCCGCATGTAGTTTAAAGGTATTTGTTAGTTAAACAAACTAGAGAAATAACGAATAGTGATTTGGCCGAATACCGAATATTCGACGCATAGTTTAGGCCGAATACCGAATATTCGGCGGCCGAATATTAAATTTTTTAAAATTTCATTTTAATTGTAAATAAAATGTCGCTTTTCAAATTTGTAATTAAATACTAAATAAAGACTAATTAAAATGCATTTTATATTATTTGTAGGTACTTAAAAACCCACACGTGTATATTGTCTGTAAAACTAAAAAATCTTGGTCATGAAAAAATATCTTTTACAAAGTCTAACACTAATAGCAGCATAATGATATTTTGAGATATTCATAATTTAATAAATATGCTATAGTAAATGTGATTAATTAGGTAACTATACATCATGCTTTGGGTTTTACAACCTCTGGGCAAACATATGAAGGGTCCACGGGAAGAACGAAGAGAGTCCACTACAGCTGATTTTCCAAAAAATCGAAAAGCGCACGGAACTTTCATAGTTCTTCCCCACTAAACTGTATCTTTGGGCTATTTTTTCAGTGTATTCTCATCGTTTTTTCCCTTTATGGGTTCTGATATTAATACAGTGAAATCCCTCTATATAACGATATTTTGGGGGTCTAAATAATATATCGTTGTAAAGACAATTATCGTTATAGAGAGAATCGATATTGGAACGAAAAGATTTTTGTTCTTCATATATCCCATCAGGCGCGTAGCCAGGAAAATATTTCGGGGGGGGGGATATGCGCCTGGAAAACATTTTGAGGGGGGGGGATATGAACTTATATGTGTATAAATAGACGGAATTTCATCACTAATCCAAAAATTTCGGGGGGGGGGATATCGGGATATCCCCCCCCCCCCGAATCTGGCTACGCTCCTGTATCCCATACCCTGCGGTGTCACCAGAAAGTGTTCTGTTTTCATTCAGCACGCCCTTGCAAGTAATATATAATAAATGAAAGGAGAAAAACATGTTTATAGTTTTCAGTAATTTTCACAACACTCACAAATTTTAGTTAAATACCCTTGCCGCCTCGCCAGGGATTCTAGCGGTGATATAGCTTATAAATATTTATAGCATATTTGAATAACAAATATATAATGTCTAAATAAATAATACCT
>JAWZYV010019193.1:0-31619 GCA_038373885.1 Cheiracanthium punctorium
GACTCTCGGAAACGAAATGGAACTGAAAATAGCGAAAAATCGCTTCAAAATGAGGGAACGGGTGGATTTTCAGATTTTTAAAACTGGCAGATTTTTTCTATATTTTTTTACATAGTTGTGAAAAATTTCAAGCGGATCGTACAAACGATGTAGAAGTTGTTAAGCTTTTTGTCCTTGACTTTGTAATCTTTTTGCAGTCATGGCGGATAAAAGTTTTATCTTGAAGTCAGGGTTCAGCGTAACTGTATAGTAGGATGATACGCTTTAAAGAATAACTTCCCATAGAGGGCAATGTATCTATATAAATAAAATTAGACTTTTGTCTGTACATTTCTTGGAATTCAAAAATTTTGCGATTTCTATCCGTTTCAAGCACCCGGGAATCCGATGCGACCCTCAAAAAAAAGTTTGTCTGTCTGTCATTCTGTCATTCTGTCCGTGACGCTTTTTTTGTTTAAGCATCACGTAAAAATGACTGACGCGAATGATATGAAATTTGGTGTCATGATAGGTGGTCACTCAACTTAAAACATAGGCGTCGAATTTTTTAAAAATCTTGATTAGATTTTCAGATTTTGCGAAAATCGTTTCAAACTGCGTAAATTTGTGTTCAAGCATCACGCAAAAACGACAGAAGCGAATGATATGAAATTGGGTGTCATGATAGGTGGTCACTCAACTTAAAACATAGGCGTCCAATTTTTAAAAAATCTTGATTGGATTTTGAGATTTTGCGAAAATCCTTTCAAACTGCGTAAATTTGTGTTCAAGCATCACGTAAAAACGACTGAAGCGAATGATATGAAATTGAGTGACATGATAGGTGGTTACTCAACTTAAAACATAGGCGTCGAATTTTTAAAAAATCTTGATTAGATTTTCAGATTTTGCGAAAATCGTTTCAAACTGCGTAAATTTGTGTTCAAGCATCACGCAAAAACGACTGAAGCGAATGATATGAAATTGGGTGTCATGATAGGTGGTCACTCAACTTAAAACATAGGCGTCCAATTTTTTAAAAATCCTGATTGGATTTTGAGATTTTGCGAAAATCCTTTCAAACTGCATAAATTTGTGTTCAAGCATCACGTAAAAACGACTGAAGCGAGTGATATGAAATTGGGTGTCATGATAGGTGGTCACTCAACTTAAAACATAGGAGTCGAATTTTTTAAAAATCTTGATTAGATTTTGAAATTTTACGAAAATCATTTCAAACTGCGTAAATTTGTGTTCGCACATCACGTAATAACTGCAAAGGTGAAAAAATGATATTTGGTGAAATGATAGGTGGTCACTCACCTTAAACTATAAGCATCTAATTTTAAAAAAATCCATCAGATTTCGAGATTTTGTGAAAATCGTTTAAAACTGAGTGAATCTTTGTTCCCGTATTACGTAATAACGACTAAAGCGAATGATATGAAATTTGGTCACACGATAGATGGTTGCTCAACATAAACTATAGGAGTCCAATTTTTAAACATTTTTATTAGATTTTGAGATTTTGTGAAAATTCTCTCAAAATATGTTTATATTTCTTCAAACATCACGTAATAACGACTAATACGAATGATACGAAATTGAGTGATATGATAGGTAGTTGCTAATCTTAATTTATAGGCGTTGAATTTTAAAAATATTTTGCTTACATTTTGAGATTTTTCGAAAATCGTTTTAAAATGCTGAAAATTTGTTCCAGCATCACGAAATTTAAAGACTGCAGGGAATGAAACGAATTTGGGTGACAGGATAGGTTGTCACTCAACTCAAATTCTAGGCTTGAAATTTTTCAAAAATGTTCATTAAATTTTACTATTTTGCGAAAATTATTTCAATATGCGTAAATATTCGTTCGCGCATCCCATAATTACGACTAAAGCGAATGAAATGATATTACTTAGTTACACTCTAACCTGTAATATTTTAACAATACATGAAAATTATAACTTCGCTTTCTATACTTTGGCAACATACTACATCCATTCTGTGTACTCCTACAATGCTGACGAAAGTTCTTGCTTTTTGGAAATTTACATTCACTAACCCGTCGAGGACGGGTACTTCAGCTCGTTGGGAATATTTTGAGTGCTCCTGTAGAAAAACTATTAATGCTACATAGACCCTTTTCAATAGGGTACATGGTACTGCAGATATGAATAACATATATAAATTTCGTAGAAATCGATGCCTATTGACGCCAGTTATATGAAGGACGGACAGACAGACAAACCGAAATCTTAAACACTTTTCTACCTTGTTGGAAAGTGTCAAAAAAGCTAGATCTTGGGAAAGACGGAAACTTTCAAGGTATCGGCGCGGGGCCCCCAAAAGCGCGGGGCCCGTAGCATTTGCTACATCTGCTATATTGTTAATCCGGCACTGATCTATGTAGCATTTATAGATTTTTTGTACAGGAGCACTCAAAATAGTCGCAATATATTGCGCTCAATGGGAAGTTATTCTTTAAAGCGTATCATCCTACTAACTACAAGGGGTGATCAAATGAAAAGGTACGAAACGACACGGTGGGTACAAATGTAGACTTTATTCAAAATATACACCATAGGGCTGAGCACAACGATCCCACTGACGAACAAGCCGCACGATTCCTTGTTCCCAGAATTCCTGTGTCCGTGACGAGACCCAGTCCGTCACAGCGTCTTTGAGTACGTGTCCGAGTGGAAGCACTTCCCTTTCAGGTGGTTTCTTCAGTGGACCCAACACATGGAAATCGCAGGGCGACATGTCCGGACTGTAGGGCGTATGGTCCAACGTCTCCCACTTGAACTTCGCCAGTTCCTTGGCGAAAACGGACATTCCATTTTCTCATTGACTTGTGGGACACACAGCCTTCCCAGTATACGGTCATCAACCTGCGATGAATAGTGTCCGGTTTAACACCTTCCACTGTCGAAATCGAATAACGCCTCGCTGCCCCTAAATCGTTGAATTTTGCAATGTGAACGCCATCCTGTCCTCACACGCACTGCCGCGTCAATTGGACGTAGGAGGGTGCTTTTTACAAGAGCTTCTGCTCTCTCCTGCGGGCCCCCGCATGTTCCTATCCACACAAAAGGCTCCAATCGCATTCTTAGATGTCTCGCTACGTGCTCTCATGGCTGCATGGACAATATGATAACGGTTAGGTTGTTGCGACGTTTCGTACCTTTTCATTTGATCACCCCTTGTAGTTGCGCTGAACCCTGACTTCAAGATAAAACTTTTTCCTCCATGACTGCAAAAAGATTACGAAGTCAAGGACAAAAAGCCTAACAACTTCTACATCGTTTGTACGATCCGCTTGAAATTTTTCACAACTTTGTAAAAAAATATAGAAAACAATCTGTCAATTTTAAAAATCTGAAACTCCACCCGTTCCCTCATTTTCAAGCGATTTTTCGCTATTTTCAGCACTATTTCGTTTCCGAGAGTCAAAAAAAGTGAATCATTTGCGTGACAAAATGACCTATTTTAAGTTAAAATGACGTCATACAATTGGGGGATTCCAATACATTTAAAATAATTTTTCCCGATTACATAGTTTATTATTATTTTTTTCCCCACAAATAAATCGTCTGCTGGATATTCGAATGTTTACGTATACAAAACGAAAGCTTTCGACTGCGAAAAGATGAGCATGAAATTCGATTTGGGTCTGTAATAAAAATTGAATATGAACTTATTTATTTTAGGTGGATGAAAATTAAATATATTGAATGAAATACAAATTTCCTTAAAATGTTTTTTCTCGCGCCCGTTGTAATTGCCTCCACAAAAGGCTTATGACTTCTAGTTTTAGAGATATTCTGCTCTTTGAAATGAAACAAAATTGGATGTTATTAAGGATTACAAAATGAAGCTT
Source organism: Cheiracanthium punctorium (assembly GCA_038373885.1). Lineage (NCBI taxonomy): Eukaryota > Metazoa > Arthropoda > Arachnida > Araneae > Cheiracanthiidae > Cheiracanthium > Cheiracanthium punctorium. Next base: position 3,866 of record JAWZYV010019193.1, read on the forward strand.
TGCATCGAAAATAGTGTCTGTATAGTTAAAAGTTTTTCTATACGGGAGCACTCAAAATAATTTCAATACAATGCGGTCAATGGCAGTTCAGAGACAGGCATCTATTTTAAGCATATAATACTATCCTACAATATGATTAGCTAATAATCCGACGACGATCGTGTGCCTCCTTCAAAATCTGCACCAAAATTCGGCAATGTTGGCTACTTTTGCGACAAATTGGCAAATAGGGTTCGAAAAAAATGCTTTGAAAAATGAACCGAACTTGGCGGTATTTTTATTATTTTACGATAAATCGAAAAAGGTATTTACGTATTATCCCGGCCGTCATTAACGCCAAATTATTTTTTCCTCAAATTTGCTGGCAAACTGTTGGCAATCGTATTCCGAACCATCAATAATTTCATGTGTCCCGCATTTATCTTGGAGAAAAAATTTGCTCGTCTTGGCGGATCGCTGGGATAATATGTAAGTACCTCCAAAAATGTCTAATGTGATTATATTAAGCTGACGATTTCTTTGGGAATTTTGAAAATTCGTTACTCGCACTGTAATTAACTGATTTATTGTATTGTTCTTTGTTAAGGGTTATCTGCCTAGGAGCAAGGCCGTAGCCAGGAAAAATTTTCGGGGGGGGTTTCAAGTTTTATGTTTTAATATGGTACTTTTTTCAGCACACTGAAATTAAAATTAAACAAAGTATGATCTCCAGCTTTGTGTTTTTTCATTTTTATTTAAAACGCGAAAAAAATGCATCCAAATTGAAACAGTGCTATGTAAGCAATATCCTATCGGGCGTAGCGAACCTCTGTGTTAGTGCAGCCTTTAAAGAATGACAAGCACTGTGTGACAGAGCAGGGCCGGCTGGACCATATAGGAAAACTAGGCGACTGCCTAGGGCGCTGAGGGGCGACACTAGCGGACTGGTTACGTGAATAATGCAACGTAGGATCTCTCTCCCGGTCCACATGGGTCGAGACTGGAGCTTACATGTCCCAAACTCCAAAAATCACAAACTTATAACTCTGACTTTTTTATTTATAGAGGTCATAAACACGATACTGTGAAACTGTTTCGTGTTTCGATCTCCAATGGAATCGAGAGATGACTCACTATTTTTTGTGGAAAAAGAAATTTTTTTATTTACGATATTTCTTTTTTGTCTCTCTCTACGTGTAAGGGGGGGGGGTGAAAGAAGAAGAGAGAGAACCAATGTGGAGAAGCATTGAGACGAATGTGAGCTTTTGCTCCGATCATACTGCATTCTAATTATGGGAAATGTAAATACTGTGTAAAATTGTGTAAATAAAGCAGCCGTACATAGTGTACTTAGGGCACATTTTTGCTACCACCTTCACAAATTCCTACTACTATGATACATTAAACACTGTTTATTTAAAGAATTATTTGATGAGAATGAGAAATTTTGCTTGCAAGTGCCACGGAAATTGCATTTCCTTTTGGCCATACTCAGAAGACAGGTATGCATATAACGTACAGAGAAAAGAGTAGCATATTTAAGTGAAATTTATCACTTTGCGATCCTCAGAGAAACACAAGTAAAAAATTACATGCGGTTTGAATGAACTGAAGTGCAATAATTGTAGTTGGCGATACAAGGGATAATTTTTTTTCTACGAACAGTAAGTTATGTGACTGAAAATTTCGGGGGGGGTTTGAACCCCCAAAACCCCCCCTTGGCTACGGCCTTGGTCCCAGGAGATAGATGGTCAAGAACACGTCATTGCTTACTGGAGCAAATGCCTTTCAAAGGCAGAACGTAACTATTGTGTTACGAGAAAGGAACTTCTTGCTATCATCAAAGCCGTAGAGCACTTCCATCATTACCTGTACGGCCGAGAGTTCCTGCTCCGAACGGACCATGCCTCTTTAACCTGGCTACTAAATTTCAAGAATCCAGAGGGCCAAATAGCCAGGTGTATACAGCGATTACAAGAATATGACATCGAGATACGTCATCGGAAAGGGGCATCTCATGGAAATGCAGATGCTTTGTCGAGAAGGCCCTGCATAGACAGTTGTCGCTATTGCTCCAGGGCAGAGAAAAATTACGATCTGAAACATCCCGTTGTCCGCCAAGTTACATCATCGGCATCATCTCAAGATCCCTGGAGTGACGAAAATGTTCGGGCGGACCAATTAGCAGACAGCGACATCAAACCTATTGTGGAATTTATGGAAAAATCCAGCGCTAAGCCCAGTTGGCAAGAAATATCATCTTACAGTCGGGCAACAAAACAGTACTGGGCTTTACGGGATTCGCTTCGCCTGAGGAATGGAGTCCTGTATCGTAAATGGGAGTCGGACGACGGCAAGATGCTCCGATGGCAGTTAGTACTCCCTCGTTCGAGGATTCCGAAGGTTCTAGAAGAACTTCATAATAGCTACACTGGAGGCCATTTCGGCGGGATGAAGACCCTGCAGAAAGTTCGCGAGCGCTTCTACTGGGTTAGGGCTCGAGGCGACGTCGAAAAGTGGTGTCAAGCTTGTGACGCCTGTGCCGCCCGTAAAGGCCTGAAGAAACGAAGCCGTGGAAGACTGCATCGTTATAATGTAGGAGCGCCTTTTGAGAGGATTGCCCTGGACATCCTGGGACCTCTTCCGCGAACTTCGGATGGCAACAAATACATTCTAGTTGTCATTGACTACTTTTCTAAATGGCCCGAAGCGTTTCCTATTCCCCATCAAGAAGCTACGACCGTAGCAGAGGTACTTGTGCAAGAATGGATTTCCAGATATGGAACCCCTCTGCAACTTCATTCCGACCAAGGAACGAACTTTACCTCTGCAGTCTTTAAAGGACTATGCCATCTTCTCGGAATGGACAAAACCCAGACTACGCCTTTACACCCACAATCCGACGGCATGGTGGAGAGGTTCAATCGCACAATTTTAAACAACCTCTCGCTTCTGGTATCTAGGAATCAAGAGAACTGGGACAAGAAACTCCCCCTCTTCCTGCTGGCCTATAGGAGCGCCGTCCATGAGACTACCGGCTTCACACCTTCCCAGATGCTGTTCGGCAGAGATCTTCGTCTTCCCGCCGATCTAGTGTTCGGCCGCCCTCCAGATGCACCTTATCGCCAGAGGAGTACGTGGAAAACCGTCGGGCACGGTTTGAAGATGTGCATCATTTTGCTCGGGAGCGGATGAACCTGAACACGGAAAAGACTCGCTACGACACGAAGGCTACGGGACACGAGTTCAACGCAGGTGACAAAGTTTGGCTATGGAATCCTACTCGACGGAAAGGCCTGTCTCCCAAGCTGCAATCGCCGTGGGATGGTCCTTACACAGTCCTAAACCGGCTGAATGACGTCATCGTACGGATTCGTAAGTCACCAAACTCGAAGCCAAGAGTTGTACATTACGATCGGCTAGCCATCTACCGCGGTTGTAATTAGCTCAGACCATGGTCACTATGGCGTAATTCCTATTTTCTTTCAACTCTCATTTCTTTCCTGTCTTTCCTTTCTCTTCCTCTTTCCTCAACTCTCTTTCACTCACTACTTACGCCATGTTTAGTGTACATATTTGTAATATTTTGGTTTCTATTAATGTGTATTTGTTTATTACATTTATTGCTTATTAGTGTAATTGTTCATTATGTCTATTATTTATTAATTAGAGTGCATTTGCTTACTGTGTTTATTGATTATTTGCTTAAATTATGTTGTTAAGATTTGGTTAAAGGTTGGACACTGTATATTTGTGTGACCTCCTAACCGGGGATTGTACTGCCCGGGACGTGCAGCCCTTGGGAAGGGGGCAATGTTACGAATTTTCGGGGCAACCCGCTGCTCTGGGGCTTAAAATGGTTTAAAATTCATATTCTACGCTTCAAATAGATAAATTTTGCTTTTTGTTGCATCAAAATTGGCCAATTAGAACCGGAGATACGGAGGTTTCGCTTTCCCATATGTTTTTCTATGGGCTTCTAGAAATCTCGAGAAATATTAGTCCTAGAGCTTAGATCTCTTCACTTTTGAGGACTTATTTTTGGCGCCAAATTTGGCGATATTTCGCCAAAAGTCGCCAATCTTGGCGACTTTTTGGTAATTTGGCGCGATTTTCCCAATGGGGCCTGGAAGTTGTTTTTCCTGCATTAAAAACGCATAATAACCTAACATTTCTCTTCTATGACGTAATCAATATTCACGCGTTATGTAGAACCCTCGAGAAATTGACTTTTCTGGAAACCTCTTGTACCTCCTGCGTCGGCTATTTATAGAAGCGTGTGTCGCCCCGACGATTCATTGTTGATCAAGCTTTGAGAGAGTGAATACGCTTGCTTTGTGAAGGAAGCTGTGTTTCGCGCTGTTTGTGAAGCTTTGAATTTAAGTGCTGTGTGTAAATTCTTCATTGCTGAGTCTTGAGAGACTGTTAGTGTTATTTCTCGTATATTTTCGCTGAATTCTTGTCAGTGAAAGTGTTCTATTTTGTGTGAGAAATACAGCATTCGTGAGAGTTTCTGATCTAATCGAACTGTTAAAAGCACTTTACTGCTAGATTGTGCTTGTGAATTGTGTACAGCTGATTGTTCTACGAAGTTCTAGAAGCAATAAAGTTTGTGTTCCATCCTGACAAGAGACTTTTTACTTGAACTTTATACACCAACTGGACTTTAGAACGACGAACCCCAGGAGTAGCCGAGTAATTCCGCAACAATATCTTCTACTTTTCATTTCTATGGGGTAGCTCAAATTTTAAGTGCATTAAAATTTTCATCTTGTGACTCTGCATGCATCGGAAAGGAAAGCAAAAGTATCCGGAAGACATTGGTTTTATATGCTAAATAATGTACACATATCCTTTAAAAAAGAAAGTAAAGAAAAAAAAAAAAAAAAGAAAAACTTTGATGAACGCGGTCTAGGCGTTTCTTCCGTAAGGTCGAAAAAAGGAAAATTCAGGGGTATTGTGAGGTTAAGTACAGAAAATATTCCTGCCAATTTGTCATCTACTTTTGACTAGCTGTAAAGACTGAGTTTATCTTAAGCCGCTGTTGGTCAAAATCAGGGCCGGATTTAAGGGAGGGCACAACCGGAGTTGCAGCCTGAACGCCTCCACACCACAATAGACATTTTTACGTAAAATTTCACAACGGATACCGAATGATGTGCAAAATAATTTTTTAAAAATATAATTCTGACAATGAAACACCAGTTCTCTCACTTTTTCTACTCATTTTTCATTTTCCACATTCCAGAGCGCTTTTCGAATTCTTGTCAAAATGGTTAATATAAATCTTCGATCCGATAAATCATATTTTCGAGAGACAATCACAAAGTAAATCATCACACGATTATGTACTCAAGAAATGAATTCATCCACATCGAAAAATGTAAAAAATATTGATAATTGTATAATATAATTGTTAAATTATACGTATAATATTATAGAACGAACACTACATATATAAAATGTAGTATATTATACGTTGAAAGAAAAAGTTGCTTGAAAAATAACGTCATGACCTGTATCCCCAAAGAAGTCAGATGCAAAGCATCTGCTTCTTTGCACACATTTCTCATATTACTGGAATCAACATGATGGGTTGCGAGCCATATCAACGTTACATTAAGAGTGCAACACCAGACAAGAAGTAGACATTATTTTTTGTATAAATAAAATCTACCTTCCCGGGAATCGAACCCTGGACCTCTAGGTTAGGAGTTAGCGGCAAGTAGGAATGGACGCGAGACGAAGAATAGGCTTCTCGTATCTCGCAAAACAGCCGAAAAGCTTTGTCTCCTCTCGCAAAATCCCTATATCGTAATGTTAAAAATTCTTGGCTCGTCTCGCATCCATCCCTAGCGGCAAGCCCACTTCGTTATACTGCTTGTCGAAAAAATTGTTAACTTGTATGACAAATAACTAGGGGGCTACCACTCCTTTGTTGCCCTAAGGCATCCACACCTTTAAATCCGGCACTGGTCAAAATGATTTTTTTAAACAATCAACAAATTAAATATATCTAAGTTATAAATTTTAATTAGTTAATAAACAATTTAAAACTAATTTAATTAAACAATTTTATTCTTTGGGGGAATACTAGCACGAACTAACTACCACATTACATTTAGGTTAAATTTCTTCGAATGGGAGCGTCCCCCAACTTTTTTCCTGACTACACTACTGCGCAGTGGTCAATGTCTGTCCCTTATTATATGGAACAGTCCCATATTTTTAGGTTTTGTCCCGTATTTTGATCTCTGTGATCACCGTCAGAAAATAGCCGTTCTATATTAAAAATTTAATTTTTTTTTTTTTTTTTTTTGCAAAGAACCGCGAAAAATTAAATCTGAGCAAGTAAATATGTGTCTGTGATTGGCGATGTTATAATCTACTGAATATAGATTTGTATTAAAAATTAACCCAAAATTTAAACGCTGTTATTTTCATAAACTTTAATAACCTTCCCTTACGTGAGCGTCTGTTATTTAACCCTTTGAGGCGCAACCCTTTCCCAATGCTGAAAAAAGGGCATCCGTTGCCATCGCTCGACTTAACTACCAGCAAGATGGCGGACGATCGAAACGTTGATCGCGTGCCACATCTTTCTTGAATCGCTGGCTGTGCGCGCGCACAGCCAGCTGTCGTCAAAAGAGGGTCTCTCGATCTGTGGCACGCGATGAACGTTTCGATCGTCCGCCATCTTGCTGGTAGTTAAGTCGGGCGATGGCAACGGATGCCCTTTTTTCAGCATTGGGTAATCTGTCCAGCTGTTCTCGCGTTCTTCCATTTTTCAGCAGATGTCAGTGCTGTTAAAAATAATCGTGACCATTTTTTTACGGGGAAACGACGTGCTAAAAAGTAAAGGATTCTCGTGGAGCTATGTCACCTGCCACTTTTTTTATAGAAATCAAACCTATTCTTCGCGACTGGCAACAGTCAAAAACGTCAGAGTTTGGTGTTCCCAGAGCGGGATCACTGCTCGTTAAAGGGCTAAACATGGTTCCACAGAAGGCCACTCTGAAAGATGGTCACTTTATCATACATAATTATTGAAAAAACACTCAAAATACTGGTGTTAAACGATAAAGTAATTAAAAAACTTTGTAAAAAACACACATAAGAAGTTTTACTTCTTATGTGTGTTTTTTACAAAGTTTTTTAATTACTTTATACATAATTATTGTTCAAAAAGTATAAGAAACATCAGGTATAAAAAAAGAATAACAATGCTGACATGCATGATTCAAAACTATAAACGTTCTCTCAATAAGAACGGCAGAGTATTTATTCTAGATAAAACGGCTTTCGTTATAGAAAAAAAGGCCACACTGGTGGATAAAATGACACATAGATAAAAAATAAAAAATGAATTATCACTTTTGAGGGAGGAACGTCGCTTAGTTTTCTGATAGAGGGCGTAGAAGGCGCTGTTGGGTTACAACGGGGTCTATTGAAGTGTGCCATTTGACCCTTTAAAGAAGAAAAAAGTAGATTATCTTGGGCCCGCCACGCCAGAAGTCACAGCTCAAGAGACTACGTCCAGAATCTTCAGGAACCAAGCAGTTATCACAGGAACTTGTTCCTCTTTGGCTTTCCTTTCGATAAATATAACTAACTCACAGCCATAATCTGTGATGGAGTAAAATTTACCAAGAATTTCGGGGATGAGTTACTGAAAAACCAGTGCGCAATGAGCACTACTCTCAGCAAAATCAGGTACTGTCAGCTGCTATTACTGTGCACGGTATTTTTATATCGTAATTATCAATTTTTATTAACTTTTCTCAGCATGATGAGAAGTGTTTACGATTTCAGTTTGTCCGTCCGTCCGTGCACTAATGAACTAATTCCCCGAAATATGTATGAAATTTAAATATGTTATTACAATGTACTGTACCATGGGCCCTATTGAAAATTGTAGCTCTTATGTAGGACCACCTGTAAGAATTCCAATACATCACGGCGTATAGCACGTTAGCAACATTGATCCACTTCAAGCGCAATTCAATAAGTATATAAACGATTATACATTTTTACTCTTAATTTAAAGTATGTAAATAACGTTTAAAGTTTTTTACAGGGTCTCGCTAAATTACATTACTAAGCGATATACAGCTGTTTTGAAGTTATCTCTAAAATGTCGAAGTTTGACGACGATGGATCGCCAAATTCGGCGCAAGAATGACTCTTGTGTTAGGATATGTTTTATAATCGATGCGTTCAGTAGGGCCTTATTATCGCATGGGCGCATTGGGACTTTGCCCACAGCCCCCCGGCTCCAAAGGGACCCCAATTGCAAATGGTGTTTTGAAGCAAATTTCATCTTGGGCCCCCAAATTCATTAATGCCCTGTGCCCCTGTTGGTCATAATCGGGCCCTGGCTTTCAGCATGAATTTTTCTTGTTTATATATGTTACAGTGAAAACCCGAAATCAGTCAAAACCCGAATTAACTAGGGAAAACGCGTTCTGAATGAGTGCATCAGGGAAAACCTGAATTAACTAGGCAAAACGCGTTCTGACTGACAGCGCTAGGCAAAACCCGAATTAACTACTGAAAACCCGTTTTATTGGAGTAGCGGTAGCACGTTTTCGAGGGGCCCCTACAGCGGAGGCATATTTTCCAGCGGGCCCCCTACAGCGATGGCCGGACCCACTGATTTTTTTCGGGTCTCGCAAAGGGCCAGCTTTAGCATATTTTCAAGGGGGCCCCTAAAGCGATAGCCGGACGCAGCAACAGGGAGTTTGTGCATACCGTTTCTTCCTACGCTAACGCTAAACTATCCGCTATACGGAGTATTTTGACCAACCATGTTTCGCATTTTATGCGTGCGCATGCGCTTTATTGTCCAATGTCATTTAACGTTAGCGTTACCGTGAGTGAAACCGGGCCTGCACAAACTCCCTAATGATTTTTGGGTCTCGCAAAGGACCAGCATTAGTATATTATCCAGGGGGGGCCCTACAGCGGTGCCGGACCCACTGATGTTTGTTTGTGTCTCGCAAAGGGACAGCATTAGCATATTTTCGAGGGGGGCCCCTAAAGTGATGGCCGGACCCATCGATGTTTTTTTGGGTCTCGCAAAGGGCCAGCGTTAGCATATTTTCGAGGGGGCCCCTTGAAGTGATGGTCGGACACACTGATATTTTTTGGGTCTCGCAGAGGGCCAGCGTTAGCATATTTTCCAGGGGGTCCTACATCGGTGGCCGGACCCACTGATGATTTTTTGGGTCTCGCAAGGGGACAGCGTTAGCATATTTTCGAGGGGCCCCCTAAAGTGATGACCGGACCCATTGATGTTTCTTTGGGGCTCGCAGGGGGCCAGCGTTAGCATATTTTCCAGGGAGCCCCTACAATGGTGGCCGGACCCACTGATGTTTTTGGGGGTCTCGCAAAGGGCCAGCGTAAGCATATTTTCGAGGGGGCCCCTTGAAGTGATAGCCGGAGGCACTGATGTTTTTTTGGGTCTGGCAGTTAACATATTTTCGAGGGGGGCCCCCTACAGCGGTGGCCGGACACCAGGGGCGTAGCCAGGGGGGATATCGGGATATATCCCCCCCCCCGAAATGTTTGGATTAGTGATGAAATTCCGTCTATTTATACACATATAAGTTCATATCCCCCCCCCCGAAAAATTTTCCTGGCTACGCGCCTGCCGGACACAGTGAGGACTTTTGGGTCTCGCAAAGGGCCAGCAATAGCATATTTTCGAAGGGAGAGCAAGAACCAGTTTTTAGTGGATAAAGCATTAACATTCCTGAATTCACATGGGAAAACATGGTGTCCGGCCACCACTGTAGGGGGCCCCCTTTCGAAAATATGCTAACACTGGCTCTTTGCGAGACCCGAAAAAAATCAGTGGGTCTAGCCATCGCTTTAGGGGGACCCTGGAAACCCAGGTAGCACACATACGTTGGGGCAACGTATGAATGCATACGTTGAGGCAACGTTGAAATGACACGCTGGCTTACGGTTATCCAACGGTTGGCAACTGGTTATTTCTTACGTTGGGCCAACGTATGCTCTAACGTTTTGCCAACATATTTCCAACCGTTGGGCTAACGTATGAATGCATGCGTTGGGCTAACGTATAAATACATACGTTGGGCTAACGTATTAATGCATACATTATGTTAACGTATAAATGCATACGTTGGGTTAACGTGTAAATGTATACATTGGGACACCGTAAAATCTGTATGTTGTCACTCTATTATCCAACTGTTGGAAATTGGTTATTTTTAACATTTAGCTATCATAATTGTTAACCGTTACATTTATAAGTTAGTTTCATATTTTAGGCCAATGCAGAAACCTAATGTTGGATAATTATATTTGATGAATATTTCACAAATTGATGTGCTATTTCATAACATTTCTGTAGATATATGAAAAACTGTCAAATTTGAAATTAAAGTTTTTAATTATTTTACTAACAGCAAATGCAGTGACAGATTCAGATAAGTTTTAAGGGACGGCAGATATGTAGAACGAAGCATATTATCAAATAGTCACATTTTTTATTTCATCAAATATGGTTCCACCTCAACAGTGGGTTTCTGTGCGCTTAGGAGGAGGGCGAGCGGACACCCCACCCCCCCTAAAAAGTACTTTTGTCGACAAAATTGTCAGTTGCCAACGGACTGTCAGCAAATTTCAGCTTTAATCTCCAATCTGTAAAATGCTCAGTGTATAAATTACCAGTTCTGCCGTCAGTTTATTATAAGTTATACTATATCATGAACATAGTCTTGTTACAATTTTCCTTTTAGTGATTTTTGTGCCAGTAAACAAGTCCCTTTTGTCCCCTCCAGCCAACTTCATTCCAGATCATGCAATGTAGTGTGTATTTAAGGCAAACATGCACATTAAGTATCTGCCTAGGGTGGGGGGTGCCTCGGGCGAAGGACTTTTAGGGGATTTAATGCGTATTCACGCTACATCTGGAGGAAACCGCCCAAGAGGCCAGATAATCGGTGTATATTTTTGAAAGCATATTGGTATATATCGTCAGAAAATTTTGTCTTTACACCCCCCTCCCAACATTTTTGCTTAAAACTGGCTCTAGTCCCGTCACTAACAGAAATGTGTTATTTTCAAATAGTAAACGATCTGTCAAGTTACAAACATATATTAATCTATAGAAAACTAACCTATTTTGCACTATGAGGAAAATTAATATTGCAGGTGCAACTTATGAACTGTTTAAAAAAAAAGGAGGGGGGAGAGATCGGAAGCAGAAAAATATTTAGAAGGTCCTTTCAGAAGCTATCCTTTACAGTTTTAGAGAACCAGGACGGCAGGCAAACCAAAATCATAAAAACTTTTCGAATTAATTAAAAGAAAAAACATATAACGTTAAAGGAAAGAATGCTTAGTTTTTGAAATATGATTCATATCCCTCCTTCTCCTTTGACAGTTACTTTTGTAAAGTGTCTCTCAAAACCTCTGAAAATTTACTCAATTGAAACTTTTGTAAGGAGGCTTAATCTCTCTCTTTTTTTTTTTTTTTTTTTAATATTCATGTGGGGAAATCCAATAGGAGTATAAAGTCACTGAAGAATGTCACAGAAATCATTCTTTACTAAAATATTTATTTATTATTTTTTACATTTATTTCAATTTACGTAATTTTTTAGATTCTTAATTTTTAGTTTGCCCGAATAAAATTGGTATGGAATACAATGACATTTCGTAGTTCTATTTTTATTTTCAGTTAACTGTAGATATTGACTGCAAAGTAAAAGAAAAAAAAATATTGCATGCGTAATGCATATATGCATTACGCATGCAAGTATCGCAAGGACGCATGCAAGTATCAACACACGGGTGCATCTATATTATCTGACTATGAGAAAGATATCAGTACAACAGAATGTATTAGTGATGCTGCTTACACGCTATAGCACATAAAATGAAAAAAGTCGTTGATGGTACGCAAAAAAAATTACGACACGTCCCGTATAATTAGCATTGCACAAAATTTTGAAAAAAAAAGAGAGAGAGAGAGAGAGAGAACTTTTTATTTTCCATAGCGCATCCTTTCTCTAATGCAAAAAATAGAATGTCTGAAGAAAAGTTTTAAAAAAGCAGTATTGATTTCAGTTCATGGACCTGAACTCTCTCACAGCATATTACTTAAAGAGCTACTGATATTTTTCATTCAACTAAAATACGCAGTAGAAGAGACTTGTCAAAGCAATAAAAATGATTTTTCATCCAGTACTCTCAAAGAGTATTTGATTGCATATAGATTATGTATTTTTCTCTATAAAATTTGAGTCCTGTAGCATATAACAGGTGTAGATACAAAAATCTCTTCTGAAATAAAAAATAAATAACAAAATGAAGTTGGTAAATATAGGTATATATATGAACTGTAAAGTACTATAACACATTTGTAAAATATAACTGAATTCTTAAAACTGTAAAATATTTTATACATACCTTTAACAACAAAACAATTTTGATGCACAAATTTAAATCCTTGTTGTTGATTAACCACTGTGAACCAACGAGATTTCAAAATTGAAGTAGTGTTATTTTAATAACTACTTCTAAATCTGAAATCTCATTAGTCATTATAATCTTGTAAAATATAAGCACGGCTCAAGTTGATTTTTTTTTCAGAATAAACTTATTAGGAGAAAACAATTGTGTCCAATTTTACCTTCTCGACTGTTGTACAACTATGAGCAAAGAAAACTTTATTATTAAGCTGTCTAGCACTGTTTAGTAATCCAAAACGCATCTTTTCATAAGCACTGTGCAATTATTATATATTTATTAGCATAGCTGCATAGTAAGTTGTTTGTTTACATACTTTGAAGATCGTTAGGCTTATGGACAATCGAACTATAATCAATGCATCAATAATAATAGTTATCGTGATTCAAGTTACTACGAACCTATGCAACGAATAAAATTCACAGAAATATAGCTGAAAAGGGGAGTAATTCAGTTACCGGGTGTCGCCTATTTTTGGCGACTTTTTTTTCTCGCGAACACCGGCTACTTGGCGCTTTTTTTTTGTCGCCAAATTTTTCACGTGTGAAACACCATTTTAGAATACGATAAAATAATACAACATGTTGAGCACTGTCAGGAAATACAAATTACTTTAACACATTAAAATTCCACAGATATTCCACTTAAAAAAAAACAATAAAACAAAATACACCATCCATACTTAACACTAAAAATTGTCAGCAAATTCAGTAACAGGCAATTAAAAATGAGCAAACAGTAAACCACTTTTAACTAAAAAAATTTCAGAATATTAAGCAATCTAGTTCTACAGCTATGTAAACTATGCAACCAGTGGACCGTTTTTAACTAAAAAAACCTCAGTGGATTCAGCAACCTAGTTGTACAGCTATGTAAACTATGCAACCAGTGGACCGTTTTTAACTAAAAAAACCTCAGTGGATTCAGAAACCTAGTTGTACAGCTATGTAAACTCAGCAACCAGTGGTCCGTTTTTAACTAAAAAAACCTCAGTGGATTCACCAACCTAGTTGTACAGCTATGTAAACTAGGCAACCAGTGGTCCGTTTTTAACTAAAAAAACCTCAGTGGATTCAGCAACCTAGTTGTACAGCTATGTAAACTGGGCAAACACTGGCCCGTTTTCAACTCAAAACAACATCGGTGCATAAAATAACCTAGTTATACACCTCATATAAAGTCACTATATGAAAACATAACAACATCAAATATCCATTTACAATTCACATTGAAAACCTTAAGCAATTGCAAAAATTCTTTAAAAAAAAACACTTACCTTTATTTTAAGAAACTCTTCAAAAATATCCATAACACATCAGCTAATAACATAACACCAAAACACTTCCTTTTATTTAACATTATAATCACGCCCTCCTTCAAATAAACACACACTTCCTTTTTAAACAACAACATAATATTCACTACACTTCAAATAACACAACACATTTCCAAATACATCTTGTATTCCCCGTAAATAACTCAACAAACACCAAACAAGAACTGACACATCGAATTCAAATTCACCTGCTTTTCGGTTTACCGATTACAGTTAAATTGCCTAAACCAATCACAAAATTCCTTTACCAAACATCCTGGTATCGTTTAATGAACCAACCGAGCGTTTTTTCATCAAAATACAGCATCATCCAACACCTCAACTCAATCTACACAGGTTACAACAGACATCTGACTCTAACGCTAAAGTAAACAAACTTTCGACCAAACTCCAAGTTTGGCGACTCATCACCGCTTGGCGACGACACCCGGTAACCGAAGAATCCCCCTGAAAAGATAAATATTCGTTTCAGATTTCAACTATCAATCACTTTATAAAAGTGTATCAACACATCATAACAAGCAATGGCGGAAACGGAACGGCGAACGGACATGAATCTATCGCTTCCCGGTTTCCTGAATGTGTGTCTCTGCGCATGCGCAATGGTACGGTTGCCCAACACAACATTCAGCCATCCGATGGCCAACGGTTGTTTTACCTACGGTTGCCCAACACAACATTCAGCCATCCGATGGCCAACGGTTGTTTACCAACGGTTGCCCAACACAACATTAAACCATCCGATGGGCAACGGTTGTTTACCAACGGTTGCCCAACACAACCTTTAGCCAACAGAATACCGACATTTCCATATGGACATCCAACGTTTGCCCAACGTAACAACCTTGTGCCAACCACGTGCCATCAATAACCCAACGTATGTGTGCTAGTTGGGAATATGCCTCCGCTGTAGGGGCCTCTCGAAAACGTGCTACCGCTACTCCAATAAAACGGGTTTTCCCTAGTTAATTCGGGTTTTGCCTAGCGCTGTCAGTCAGAACGCGTTTTGCCTAGTTAATTCGGGTTTTCCAGCTCTCCGTTCCGAAAAGAACGCTGAACTAGGTGCTCCAGCTCACTGTAGAGATGGCCAATGATTCGATGAGTCGAATCAGTGATTCGAATCTTGGTACTGAGTGGCTCAGTCTTTACACTCACTCTCTACTGATTCGAATCTCAAGCCCTCAAGGGAAATACATTCCAAGTGCGAAGGGAAGAAAAACTTATTTTCCCTTTGCCGTTCCCAGGGATTTTCCCTTACTCTTTCAACTCTTTTCGACTCTTTACGACTCCTTTTGGCTCCTTTCGACTCTTTACGACTCTGAGTCGATAGATGATTTGAAACAGTAAATGAGTGGGTGTGGGTGAGTTGGTCACTGAGTTGGTGCAGCAACGAATCTTTACTGATTCAGTGTTTCGCTCTGTTTCGGTGATTGTATACTATTGTTGAGATTCGTTAGTTTTTCGAATCTTCTATCGACTCAGAGTCGAAAGGAGCCGAAAAGAGTTGAAAGGATGTTTCATTTAATTGGAGGGGTTTTTTCGAATCTTCTATCGACTCAGAGTCGAAAGGAGTCGAAAAGAGTTGAAAGGATGTTTCATTTAATTGAAGTTTTTTTTTCGAATCTTTGGTGTTTCATTTCTTGGTTGGTGGTCGGATTTTAAAGTTTTATCTGTCTGTGGGTGTAGAGTGGGTCGAACATCGTTTGCTTTTGGCGGGTGGCATAGGCGTTACTTCCTAAGGGCAAGAGGGGTCAATCTCCCCCCCGAAAAAAAAATTAAGAAAATCCCTCCTTCCAACTTGTCTGACTGATTTAATATTTGTTTAAAATTTAATGAACATCCCTTTTCTACTTTTAACTTTAATATATGTCCCCCTGCCCCCACCCTCAAAAAAAAAGAAAAAAAAAAAAAAACGGAACGTTAAGTTTACATGGTGGCGGATTTTCATGTGAAGGGAAATAGAATGAAATAAAGTTAGGATTGTGCTTGTCACTTTTAATGAAGGATACAGGGGCGGTATTAAGCGCTCTCACAAAAGGACTTTGTAGTAAGCAAAATAACATTTCGCTTTATTGCAGCAGATTTCCTTGTTTTTTTTTACCTTGTTTTTCGTTTAAGGGGAATGATTTTATTTTCTTTCGTAATTCAGAGAAATACAAAATAGGGCCTAAAGCAGTGGCGTAGTTAGTGTTATTGACAGTGGCGTAGCCAGGATTTTATTTCGGGGTGGGCTGGGTATCAAATTTAAAGATAAAGTTCAATTGTAAGCTAAGTAAAGGGTCCCATTTTTTTGGGGGGGGGGCAGCAGCCCCTCAGTAGGACTGGGCCAAAAATCGACATATCGGTTTTATTTCAACATCAAATATCCGATATTCCCATTTTCATTTCAGTGAAATCTCGAATTCGATAAAGGGCAAAAATACAGGCCGGCCAGGGGCGTAGCCAGAATTTTTTTATTGGGGGGGGGGGTTATGACTACTGCAACTCATATATATGTATACGTGTGTATGATAATGTAGTGAAGAATATACATTTTGTATGGCAAAAAATTCCTCATGGGGGGTTATGACCCCCCTAACCCCCCCCCCTTGGCTACGCCTCTGAGGCCGGCGATAAGAAAATCCTGAGATCAATACCAGCTTGTGATGCTTTTGCTACTGCTTTCTCTCGGAAAGCTTCTTCTTCTCTCATCGCAGAAAAAACAGCTCCATGGTTTATTAGTCTAATTACCATAATTAATTAACGTATATCTCGGAACCTATCCACCGGAGCGCGTTTTTATTGATTCTCGACCCCCCCTAGACTCAACACCCCACCGATACTTAAAATTTCGAATGCTTTGACACCAAACTTAACCTTTTAATCTTACAGGCCCAGGGGGTCATACGAAGCTCCCCTATATTTTCAATTTGGGCATTTTAAACACTAGCCTCCTCCGGCGGCAACTCCAAAGTCTGGAAACCATCCCAGAGCCAATTTCTACATGTTTGCAGTCCTTTTAAGCCTCAATCATGGTTAATTAGTCTAATTACCATAATTAATTAACGTATATCTCGGAAACTATCCATCGGAGCGCGTTTTTATTGATTCTCGACCCCCCCTCTGGGACCCCCATCGATACATAAAATTTCGAATACTTTGACACCAAACTTAACCTTTTAATCTTACAGGCCCAAGGGGTCATACGAAGCTCCCCTGTATTTTCATTTCGGGCAGTTTAAACACTAGTTTTACTGGAGCAAGGAGAGAGAGATGCTAACTGCCCGAGAACTCAGCGGAGAAGAAACCCGATGAATGGGTGAAGGGTGTTTAAATAGTACGGCTTTCGGCGCAGAGAGAGGGAAAATTTCTTTAGTTGTTTTATTGATTCAAGATTCGAATCACTGATTCGAATCATCGAAGTAGTGAGTGAGTCGAGATTCGAATCAGTAAAATGAGTCGAACCGCCCATCTCTAGCTCACTGATCGCTGAACTCCTTCTCCAGCCGTGATCAAAGAACTTGTTTTTTTTTTCAGCCAATAGGAGAGGGCGGCTCGGAACAGGTTCTTTTTCAGCCAATAGGAGAGGGTTGCTCGGAGCAGGTTCTTTTTCAGCCAATAAGAAATGGCTGAAAGCGTATCAAGCGAAGGCGCGTTTTATATGGAGATAGTGTAATGCTTATATTATTGTTTGACGTTGATAAAATATTTTTTTTCGATTTGTTTGTGTTTCAGACTATCATTTTCTTTAGTATTAAATGATTGAAATTGAGTAGTTTGGCTGGAATAATAAAAATTGACGAATTGTTTTCCTGTGAGTGCATTTCGTATTGAACATATAAGAACGGTTCTTATTCTTAACCCGGGTCCACTCTAAAATGATGGTAGGTTGAGTTAAAAGTTCTATCCCCCCCCCCCCCTCAGATAATCATCTTCGTTATCATTATTTCTCAAAATAACTAAGATTCCACAATTAGAATTTGATAAAGCTAAAATTGTGGACTTCTGTCCCCACCATCAGATACGTAGCCAATGTGGGGGAGGGGTCTAGCCAACCAGAATTTAAATTTTTATTAGCAAAAAAAATATTAATCATGCCTTTCAATGAGAAATTTCACCTTTAAGGCATTTTCCAAAATTTCTCTTTTCAACGCGCTTGCCTGCCATCAGGGCCGGCCCTAACAGTTTTGCCGCCCCGGACAAAAATATAAAATGCCGCCCCCCACAGTAAAATTACTATTAAAAGAAATAAATTGTTCACAGATATTGTTTTCATGCCTATAAAACTGGAATAGCTCTTTAAACATAACACAGCATAAGAAAAACCATATTTATTAAAAACCGCACATTAAGCTAAAAACCATAAGAAAGAGAGAAAAATAAAGAGTTTTTTTTCTGACTTTTAATTCCGCAAAATTCCTGACTTTCTCAAATCAATTTTTCAACTAATTCATGTTCGATAGCCAATGTAGTTAAATTATTTAACCTATGTGGAACATGAGAAATGTTTAGTTAACTTTAATTTTGAGAAACTCTTCTCTGCACTTGCCACAATTATCGGCAAAGAAAGTGAAATTCTCGAAGCAATAGCAAGATGTGGTGTAAAATTTATAGTTGAAATTAGCTTTAAAATTTCAATTGGGCTTTCCTTTTTGTCTAATAAGGCCGTAACTGACACTATTTCATTTACTAGATCAAGAGCGTTTATATTCCCCGATTCCCCATCGGTCAGTATTAACTCTCAATTGTTTACAATATAAACAGTGTTAACACTGTTACACTGTGTTACAGTGTTTAATTAGCACTTTTAGGAGTGTCTTTTAACTCATTTATGCCTTTCAAAAATTTAAAATATTAGGTTGTAACGAAAGTTTTCCGCCACTGCAAGTATTGCCTGCACAAGCAGTTCGCGTTGGTGTCTTTGCCAATATTTTGCGAAACGATTTTTGTTATTTGAAAGAAAAAGACTTGTTTTACAGCACAGTGTTGTGAAATCTGTAAAAAAATATCGTTATGATTAAGTATAAGGTGTCTGAAATGGAACTATCACGCTACCAGATTGAACCATCATTTACTCTCAGTTCTGTTGCAAAAAGTCAGCTACAGAATGACACCGAATGATGTGTACAGCTTAAGGTACTACTGTTGTATCATATGACACTGTGAAGATTTGGTACCGAAAGTTCAAAAAAGAGGACTGGGACATTAAAGAAGCAGAGCGCTTTGGCCGGCCTAATGATGCTGATGAGACCCGCCTACGACAATCTGTGGAAGACGATAAAATGTTCACCACTCGAGAGTTAGCTAAAAGAGTTAGACTTTAGTGCCATGTCCATTAGTCGCGCTAAGCATCGCATTAAATTGGCATATAAGGTCAATAGCTGGGTACCGCGTAAGCTGACTCAAGCAAATCTGGCGGAAAACTTTCGTTACAACCTGATAATTACATTGAGTACTTATTAAATTAAATTTGCACTCATTAATCGCTTTGCTTACTGTAAAAAAAAATCTGATGTGTCCAACACATGACTTCCTTGCACGTCTATTAAATCAAAAATGTTTTTTACGCACTTCCTCTAAACTTATTTGTTTGAAAGATATAAAATATCAATAATAGTAAGGTTTAGCGATTTCTAGCCAAATATTTCGATATCGCCAAGTTGAGTTCAATTTGAAAGATTTCTTTCTGACACTTTATTTGGCGATATTTCACCAAAAGCCGACAAACTTGAGATAGTTTGCGAGATTTTGGGGATAGCCAAAGCAGTCATTGACCACAGATTTTCAATGAATTGAATGCATCCATACACCTTAATGTATTTAAAGTCATTTGGCTCACCCTGTAAATAAATTCCCAGTCGATTGCTGTCAAAAAAGATATTGAAAACCGTTAGATATTATAATATAGTTCTAAATACAAAAGTTCAAAAATCTACGGGTTAAAGTTTTAGAGTTATACAAAATACGAAATAATTTTTGGCGCCAAATTTGGCGATATTTCGGCGAAACTCGTCAATGTCGACGACATTTGGCGAGATATTAAGCATGGACAAACAATGACAGATTATCGCCAAATTTGGCGATATTTCGCCAAAACTCGCCAAGAACGATGACAAATGGCGATACTTTGGGCATGGACCAAATGACTGACTATCGCCAAATTTGGCGACATTTCGGCAAAACTCGCCAAGGTCGAGGACAGACGGCGAGATTTTGGGCATGTACCAAACAATGACTGTCTACAGTTGTATTACATTGAAGATGTCCATAGACATTAAAGTACTGAAATTCTTTTCGGTGGTCCTGTAAATAAACTCTCCAGTAGATTTTAACCAAAAGTCGAGATGCACAACTAGATGTTACAACAATCTTATATATGAAATTTCATAATAGTTTTAGAGATTTGAGAGTTAAATATGCACACACGTACACAAAAAAGTCGCCAAGCTTGGCGACTTTTGGCATAGTACTTGAGGGAGGCACGTGACCGTGGTCGGACCATTACCTAACTTATGTGGTAGGACGGTATTGTGCTTGAAATGGATGAATCTCCTAAAATTGCCATTGACCGTAATGTATTGGAAATCTTTTGAGTGTTCCTGTAGCAGAACTGTAAATGATAAAGACACTTTTTTTAATGGAGAAATTCATTTTCTAACTCTTTACAGCATATATCACTTCGGAGTCGTTTGAAATAACCCAATACCTCTAAAAAACGCTTTGATGAATTTCGGCCCATTGAGCGTAATGTATTTCGAATGTTTTGGGCGCTTCTGTAGATAAACTATCCAGTCGAATGGAACCGAAAGGGGAGGTGCACAACTAGATGTTACAACAATCCTAAATATAAAGTTTCACCATTCTACGCCTAATAGTTTTTGAGATATGCGAGTTTAATGAATTTCGGCCCATTGAGCGTAATGTATTTCGAATGTTTTGGGCGGTCCTGTAGATAAACTATCCAATCGAATGGAACCAAAAGAGGAGGTGCACAACTAGATGTTACAACTATCCAAAATATGATGTTTCGACATTCTACGCCTAATAGTTTTTGAGATATGCGAGTTTAATGATTTTCGGCCCATAGAGCGTAATGTATTTCGAATCTTTTGGGCGGTCCTGTACATAAACTATTCATTCGATTGCGACCAAAAGGGGAGGTGCACAACTAGATCATAGAACAATCCTAAATATCAAATCTCAACATTCTACGACCCATAGTTTTTGAGATATGCGAGTTACATACATACGTACGTACGTACAGACGGCATGGAAAAACTGACCACAATAAACTCGCCGCTGGTCAAAATGAGTTGCAGACGCGTTAATATGATCGTGCATGCTAGCCTACGATGAGATGCATCGAAAAAATTTTTAAAATTCAATTTAGAGGTAGTCAAAATCGGTTTTTTTGTCGAAATTTGGCCCCCAAAATTTTTCGGGATCACATTACTTCCTTATACTACGTCCAAGGAAGTAAAAATTATCTTAAATTTTAATTTAGGATCTTTCACCAGATCATCTGGTGATTCGCAATCAAAATTAATATGTTACGTGGGTGCTTAAACTGAGTGTTAGCCAGAATACTATCTCGTCGGTCAGTTCTCTTGCATAACATTTAAAATCACAACCAATCGAAAAGCCTTTCAAAAAATCTTTACAGTTTCTTAAGAGTTCTAGAGCAGGTGGTAAATCGTTGTCTTTTGACTGCAATAGCTTTCTTAATGGATTCACGCAATTGAAGATTTTGTACCAAATAATAATAGAACACAGGAAGATGAACTGTTTGAGAGAGTTAAATAATCCTAGCCTCAATGGAATTAGATTTGTCAATACCTTTATACCTTTCCAAGAATGCGATCTGTTTCCATTTTTTTTTTTTTTTTTTTTTTTTCACCAGGAATGCAATCTAGAAATATGGGATAATATTTGGCTTGTTAAATTTCATTAACAAACTGTAATTTGAATCCAACTGGAAATCTTGTGAAAAATTTATGCAAAATGTGTAAACATTTGTTTTCACATCACATATAAACAACTGAACAACGGTGTAGCCTGGATTTTAATTAGGAGGGAGGGGGGGCAAGACACGGAGACCATAGAGTCCAACTGCTCCTCCTCCGGGTTGTCATAATCAGCTCATAATCTGGTTGACTAGCTCATTATAGGGGGCAGTTGCCCCCCATGTCCGCCACTGGCTACGCCCATGCAACTGAAGCGAATGAAATGAAATTTACAGCAACACCAAAAGTGGCAACTTAATTTAAATGCAGTTGCTAAAATATTTCTAATTTGTTTAAAAGTTTTGAGATTTAAAACTGTGTGTAAATGTATGTTCGCCCATTGTTAAAAAATGGCTCTATGGAATAGACTGAAATTTGGAATTATATTGAATGGTAAGTTAATTGAAACAATAGATACCAAAATTGTTTTAAACAATAGATACCGAAATTGTTTTAATAATTCATAAACTTTGAGATTTTGTAAAAATCGCTTTAAAAGTTAGTTCTGGCATCCATCAAAAACGTATTAAGAGAACAGAATGAAATCAGGCCATATGATGGGTAACAAAGCATCATCGAAATAAGATTTGACTAAATTGAAAGGGTTTGCAAAAGTTGTATTGTATTTTTTCTTTTCTTTTTTAGGAGGGCGTTACTTTAAGGCGTCAGTTGTCAGACAAAAGGGAATGAAATGAAATTTTGTTAAATAGTAGGCAGTTAGTAAATTAAAATTTCAGGGTTTTAATTTTCTACAAATTTGAATTATTTTTGAGGTATGACATAAACTTCATACCTCAAAGTTTTTCGCGCATCAAGTAAAATCATTGTTATATAATTCAATCGGACATTGCAGTGTTAAATACCGGCTACTTGCTATTACAAAGAATTTTCCTTATATTCTCTTTTCAGTTCAATATTCATTACTGGCATCTTCTTTTGCAACTTCAAATGACTTCTTGATGTAGGAAGCTCATCCACTGAAAGAAAACGTTAATTTTGAATGTAAAATATTCTGTCTATTGAGAGTTTGTCTCAGTAATTTGTTACTCTCTAGCCTGTAATCTTTGAACAATACACAAGAGTTATAGCTTTGCTTTCTATATTTCTGCTAGTATGTTAATTCTATTTTTTGTACTACTACAATGCAAACGAAAGCTAGTAAAGTTATATAGAATGATATTCTTTGTAATATTTTTAACAATTCTTTTCTAATACGAAATATATTTTTCAAATTCGAGTCAAAATGCCGCCCCTAAAATTTGCCGCTCCGGACAGGGGTCCGGTTTGTCCGGCCTTAGGGCCGCCCCTGCTGCCATAAAATTTTGAAGGTCGGACCTTAATGAACTGAGAACATGTTTTTGCCGTGTTCACTGAACAGGGTGTTCCCGTTCTTTCTTAGGTTCAAAAGAACAGGGTGTTCATTCTTTCCCCATCTCTACGGAGAATACATTCTAACTATTCCTTTAGTTTTTACTCACTCTTAGATGGCACTGCAGCGCATTATTACTTTAACTCACCATTAGATGGCAATGCAGCGCACCAACTTCATGACCAGACAATTGATCTCTATGAAAATTGATATAGATAAATACTTGAATACGGAGAATATTTTCGTGTTATCCATTTTGCTATAATAGCTGCTTTTGTGCTGTAGCACATCATTACTTTAACTCGCCAACAGATAGTGCTGCAACGTATTAACTTTTTACTTTAATTCGTCTATTTATGGGGCTGCAGCTTATGAAGAGTGTTCAACTGATCGCTATGAAAGCTGGTATAGATAGATATTCGAACACAGAGAATATTTTGGCGTTATCCATTTTGCTTTAACTTGCCACTAGATGTCACTTCAAACCAATATCTTCAGGACCGTTCAACTAATCGCCATGGAAATTCGTAAACATAGATGTTTGAACGAAAAGAAGATTTTCTTAGCATCCGTTTAGCTATAACTCGCCTTCTTTACCGTTCAACCGTTTCTCTCTATTCTAAAAAAAAAGTAAAGGCCGCTGTCGCCGCCGCTGTCAAAAGCTTGTCAGCGTATCTCCTCCTAAACCGTGGGGATTTGAGTTTCGACTAAGGTGCTCACAAATTCGAAAAATTCCGAGGAATCTGCTAAGCTGACTTAAATTTCAAAAATCGAATTATTTTAGAAGATATTAATAAAAAACTGAAAAAATAAACTGAATGGTTGCCAGATTTGGCATAAAATCATTCATTCCTTTGCAACAAAGCGTTTCCAAGTATCTAGAATCGCGTGAAATTTACAAACATGAGTTAGAATTACGCCCATTTTACGCCAAAATAAAAACTATATGAAATAAGTAACTCAAAATGTGTTACACAAAGTTGACAATTTTCAAATAGTAAGTTCGCTTAGACAACAGGAGTTTAGAATGAGCGATTATTCGTTTTTCCAAAACAGAATAACTAATATCTTGAAAATGAAAAATAATTAAAATGCAGATTATTTTAAAGCGGTTCGGTCCAGCTGGATTATTTGCTACCAGTAGAAATATTTGGCGGCGTTAACTATGCCATTATAGCAGTTACAGTACACTTTGGATATTTGCTAGCGCGACGAGATGGTACAATTCGTGGTGCTAAGTACGCCAATCTGCAAACGATTATGTAAATGAAAATATGGATAACGGTTTTCCGGTAACCTTACATGAAGAGTAATTATAGGTTGTGAGCATGTGTAAATCGCCAAATAATGAAAAGTCGCCATTGGTGGCAAGCTATCCTATCTGTTCCGTAGCTTTTATTAACTTTACATGTACGCAAGTCGCCAAATAATGAAAAATTGCAATGGGTGGCAAATTCGAAGGGTGTCCAATAATTTTTACATTATTAAAAATACAGCTGAAACAGATGTTCTGATTTTATTACGCTTTAGCTCTTAATTAATATAACTTTTGAATGGCAACATTGAAAATCATTGTGTTTCTGAAGAGTGCAAATAATTTTTCCAGCGATTATAAGCGGAGTCCGCACTCCAGGTGTAGTATAGCTCAGGACCCGCACAACACGGATTCCCATAACAAAATATCTACCGTGTTATGAGGGGGAGGGGGTCTGCTGTAGTGTGAAGTTTAAATTTTTATGTACCAATGAACATGCAAGAACCAAGCAATGCGTAGCTCAGTAACATTCTATCTGATCCAATCTTCGGGTTTTGTCTGTTGAAATTATGTCTTTTTTACGAATAAGCCTGATTAGGGGCCGAATGCCTCATACGAAAAGCGAGCGTAGCGAGTCTGGGGGCCTTGGCCCCTAGTGCTATGAAAATACCGTTCAGCTGATTTATGAAAATTGGTACACACTAGAGATGAGTTCGGGCTCATTTTTTGAAGCCCGAGCACGGGGACTTTTAATCCGAGCCCGAGCAATATTATTTAAGTCGGAGCCCGAGCCCGAAATTTCAACTGAAGATAAATAAAATTCAGTTACTTCATTGATACAATACGATAAATTGTACCGTTTGTGCAAATTAAAGACAAATATAGTTACAAACTCTTAATGCACTTTCTAATTCTTTATTTCTATGTTTATCAAATAATAACAATAATGCTTCAATTTTTATTAAAAATTTCGTTGAGTACTCACATCAGTGTTAAACATTCGTATGTACTTAGATATATTAGATACAGAAAAAAAGCAAGTTATAAATCTCGTATAGTGACATTAAAAAATGTTATATTTAAAACACGTCCAGAAAAGAGATTTTGCATAATAAATTTAAGAAATTTGCATATTTGCATAGAATTGCATAAGAATATATTATTGCATAAGAATTTAGTTGATAGGAACAAAATTACTTTTAAAAAATATTTTATGATACGATGTGAATATATACATTTAACTAAGATAGACCAGTAAATAATGAGGCCAAAATTTTGAATGAACAGCATTTTAACACACATACGCAAATGAAATAGCACAACACACCATTTAGTAAATTATGTAAAAAATCTGATGTGTCCAACACATGACTTCCTTGCACGTCCATTAGATCAAAAATATTTTCGACGCACTTCCTCTAAATTTATTTGTTTGAAAGAGATAAAATATCAATAATAGTAAGGTTTAGCGATTTCTAGCCAAATATTTCGATATCGCCAAGCTGATTCAATTTGAAAGATTTCCTTCTGACACTTTATTTGGCGATATTTCACCAAAAGCCGAGAAACTTGAGATAGTCAGCGAGATTTTGGGGATAGCCAAAGTAGTCAATAGCACAGACCTTCAATGAATTGAATGCATCTATACACCTCAATGTATTCAAAGTCATTTGGCTCACCCTGTAAATAAATTCTCAGTCGATTGCTGTCAAAAAAGATATTGAAAACAGTTAGATATTACAATAGTTCTAAATACAAAGTTAAAAAAATCTACGGGTTAAAGTTTTAGAGTTATACAAAATAGGAAATAATTTTTGGCGCCAAATTTGGCGATATTTCGGCGAAACTCGTCAATGTCGACGACATTTGGCGAGATTTTAAGCATAAACCAAACAATGACAGATTATCGCCAAATTTGGCGATATTTCGCCAAAACTCGCCAAGAACGATGACAAATGGCGATACTTTGGGCATGGACGAAATGACTGACTATCGCCAAATTTGGCGATATTTCGCCAAAACTCGCCAAGGTCGAGGACAGACGGCGAGATTTTGGGCATGTACCAAACAATGACTGTCTACAGTTGTATTATAATGAAGATGTCCATAGACATTAAGGTACTGAAATTCTTTTCGGTGGTCCTGTAAATAAACTCTCCAGTAGATTGGAACCAAAAATCGAGATGCACAACTAGATGTTACAACATTCTTATATATGAAATTTCATAATAGTTTTTGAGATTTGAGAGTTAAATATCACACACGTACACCAAAAGTCGCCAAGCTTGGCGACTTTTGGCATAGTTCTTGAGGGAGGCACGTGACCGTGGTCGGACCATTACCTAACTTATGTGGTAGGACGGTATTGTGCTTGAAATGGATGAATGCCCCTAAAATTGCTATTGACCGTAATGTATTGGAAATCTTTTGAGTGTTCCTGTAGCAGAACTATAAATGATAAAGACACTTTTTTTAATAGAGAAATTCATTTTCTAACTCTTTACAGCATATATCACTTCTGAGTCGTTTGAAATAGCCCAATACCTCTAAAAAACGCTTTGATGAATTTCGGCCCATAGAGCGTAATGTATTTCGAATCTTTTGGGCGGTCCTGTAGATAAACTATTCAGTCGAATGGAACCGAAAGGGGAGGTGCACAACTAGATGTTACAACAATCTTAAATATAAAGTTTCAACATTCAACGCCTAACAGTTTTTGAGATATGCCAGTTTAATGAATTTCGGCCCATTGAGTGTAATGTATTTCGAATGTTTTGGGCAGTCCTGTAGATAAACTATCCAGTCGAATGGAACCAAAAGGGGAGGTGCACAACTAGATGTTACAACTATCCAAAATATGAAGTTTCGACATTCTACGCCTAATAGCTTTTGAGTTAGGCGAGTTTAATGAATTTCGGCCCATAGAGCGTAATGTATTTCGAATCTTTTGGGCGGTCCTGTACATAAACTATCCATTCGATTGCCACCAAAAGGGGAGGTGCACAACTAGATCATAGAACAATCCTAAATATCAAATCTCAACATTCTACGACCAATAGTTTTTGAGATATGCGAGTTACATACATACGTACGTACGTACGTACAGACGGCATGGAAAAACTGGCCACAGTAGACTCGCCACTGGTCAAAATGAGTTGCAGACGCGTTAATATGATCGTGCATGCTAGCCTACGATGAGATGCATCGAAAAAATTTTTAAAATTCAATTTAGAGGTAGTCAAAATCGGTTTTTATGTCGAAATTTGGCCCCCAAAATTTTTCGGGATCACATTACTTCCTTATACTACGTACAAGGAAGTAAAAATTAG
>JAWZYV010019194.1:0-25196 GCA_038373885.1 Cheiracanthium punctorium
TTGGTCGGTATTGAACAGGAGCGTGATAGGGTCTATAATTTGGAAGCCTAGGTGTAGGATTTGGTGTATTCCTGGGCAAGGAGGCAAACCTTGTCTGTTGGGGTGGTTCGTGAATTTTAATTCATTTTGACGCTACCTTAAGCCACTCGGTGGAACTACTGGGTGGTTGCAGGGTTAAAAGAGCTTTCACATTACTAGGAAGGGTATTGGTCAATCCTTCTAATATTATATTATTAGGCAGCTCCAATTTTCTACCTATTTCTAATTTTTCATGAAAATAAGTTATAAGATTTACATTTTTTTCTAGCTTTAAATTGGTAAAATCCATGAAAGTAAAGGTGATACACGAAATAGATTTTTCCCTCAGTATTTCACTTAATTCCTGCCAATTTTTACAATTTGCTATATTATTTATGTATGTTGTTAAGGGGATGGTGGACATTAATAAGTTTTTTTTTATTTAATAAGATAGGATTATGAAATTTTGTATTTTAATATATTAAACTAAACGCATTATAAAAATTGAAACTTTTTTTAAATTAAAATATATTAGTAATTAATTAAAAATTAATTAATTCTTTAGTTTCGAAAAAATGCTCCATGCGTTTTAATTTTAACCTTTTCTTAGTAATTTTGTTTTATCATAGCATAAAAATATATTTTAAAAAAGTCTGTGTATCGGTTTTTGATTCGACCGAGTAGTTAATTTTTTAGAAATATTTTCATGGATATATACCAAACTTTCCCGAAATTTTTCAGTTTTCGTAAATAAAAGTGAAATTTCATAATCGAAATTTTGACCATATTTAAAAAGGATACACAGATTTATTGTAATATATGAGAAGAATGTTTGTAGTAAAGTTTGTACCATTCCGACCAAAATTATGTCGCATGGAGCATTTTGAAGGCAAGAAAATCACAAAAAACTTGATTTGGAGAAAATACAGTTTAAAGTATAATTTTCCATTTACCTTTAATACCGTCTCTCCTGGGTAATTTTATTTATGATTTTACCTTAACAAAACATATTTTTAAAATAATTTCATTCGAATATTAGCTTATTTTGTAAAACGTTCAGTAAAAATTGTGACGTGTTTATTTACGCGTTTGTTTGCATTTTTGTGGACCTTTAACTGTCCCTTTTAATTTTTTCAAACCCTAATATCTTTTTTTTTTTTTTTAATTGCCGTAGACATACGCGGTTTTTTCTCCATGGTTCAGCTTTAACTATAGAATATTAGTATGTAAAAAAGAAAAAACACATTTTTGGGGCCAATTTTGATTTTTTGGGTGTCCACCATCCCCTTAACAGTTTAAAGGTCGACATCCCCTGAAATATCAAACGATGTCAAGGACCGTCTCCCGCATCCATTTTGATATCTATATCATACACAAGCCTAATCAGCTGTCCTTGCGCCAATTTTTTTAAATAAAATTTAAAGCATGTCTCTTAAGTGTGAAATCTATATCAAGAGCTAGAATTTCTCCAACGATATCAAAAGCCTAGCTATACAGTAGAATCACCCTATAACAAAGTCTCCTTACAACGAAATTTTTCATGGAAACGTAACTTTAAGGCTTAAATAACTCTATAAACATTCTCCATACAACGAAGAGCTTATCTTTCCATAGCGAATATTTCAGATTTACCTTTGATTTTTTTTGTTAGTTTTGAAGGAAATTTTAATTTTTGAACAGACCACTTAGTGGAAGAGTAACAGATGGTAAAAATGGACGCCAGGAAACTGACTCCGATAATGAAGGCACTTCACCAGCGCCCGATTATGACCAGCAGGGTCACCGGGCATTGAGAGATTTGGGTCCCCCAATCTATGAAATTCGTTGTATTTTTCATAAAATTTTGATATAAGAAAGAATATTTCAGAAAAAACATTTAAAATTGGTGGGCCCTTTCAAGTCGGGGTCTCTGGGCAAAGTCCCGATTTGTCCATATAATAACAAGGCCCTGCGCTTCACGACCAAAACCGCATCAAACTGCCGTAGACATACGCGGTTTTTTCTCCATGGTTCAGCTTTAACTATAGAATATTAGTATGTAAAAAAGAAAAAACACATTTTTGGGCCAATTTTGATGATTTGGGTGTCCACCATCCCCTTAAGGCAGACCCCTTAAGAAATTTTCCTATATTTTGAAATTTTCAGTCTTCATCTCTATTATGTTGTAAGCAACACCATTCGTAATATGTTATCCAACTCTCAAAACTCATATTATCTTCAAAATTAAAGGGGGCAATAAACTCATCACTTTTTTTGCAGGGACATAGTGGCAATAGTTTGTGTATTTTCTTTACCATCTAACGACATGTTGAAACTTTTTTCTAAATTTTTACCTGAAAGGAGAAGCATTTAATAATTGCATTCAGAATTTTTATTTAGCAACATTAATAATAATACACCAATAAATTTACAAAATCTTACCTTAATGAAAATACTATATTAATCGAAACAAATGCAGAAATATCAATTTTTTTTTTCTTTTACCAACATTAAAATAGCACTTTAAAATAACACACACAATTAATAATCATTTAAATGTAATACTCTAATGTTCACTTCAACTCTGAAAATATAAATCGCTTACTTTTCCGAAAGAAATTAATATACACAAATTGAAATCGTCGTTCTTCAATGATAGCAAAACAAAAAAAAAATCTCTTCTCTCACAGGTTCGACGCAGGCAGGAGCGTGGATTTCATAGGTCAAAAAATAGTTGCACGCACAAAAACAAAAATATTCGGCACGGAGAAAAAGGGGAAATGATTCACACTCGCACACATTTCTCGGTGGGGGGCTGTTTTGGGTGCAACGAAGGCAGTGATGACAGGAGTTTCTCTTGGTTTGCGAAAAAGAAAAAAAAATGAATTAGGAGGCGCAGATTTCTGGATGGTAAACGGTACATAAAGATGATCTCAGATAACACAGGGCAGGCACTTCTTTAATTTACGTGTGGGCATCAGCTTTCGTTATTCGCTACGAAAAGCTCAGGAGCGCAAATTTTCAGGCGATTGTAGTTTCATCTTCCACGGCGATAGAGCATTGCAGAAAGCAGGGAATCAGGAAGTCCAGATATATGTAGTCACCGAAGACGCATGTTGATACTACGTCGCGTATCTCTGATCGGCAGGCGGTCCGCAAAGAGGCAAGCCGGCATAGCGCCGCATCTCCGGCGCACGATAAGCAGTGTACCCCGTCTCCCGGACTATTGAGCGTTAATTTTTTACAATTTAAATTTTTTAATTGGCACACAGGCAATCATCCTGTCGGCTTTTTGAAGTATCAGATATTCCAGTAAAGTTTCCGAAGTTAAGGCATATAAGACTGTTAAGTTACAATATAGAGTGAGAAGAGGGGACGGGGACGGGTACAAAAATCTGCGTGGACTAGTTAAGCAGTTCTAGTGGCAGAAGTCTTTTAATTTTCGAGATGCGGGTGTATTTACGCTCAGCATACCACGTGGGTTGCTAAGACATAACTCCGCCTCTCTCATCTCTAATCGAACCACACACATTTACCAACATGACCCGCATCCGGGGCTACAAAGGCGTGGGGACACGTGTGCACTAAAAAGAACACAGAATGGAGGATTTGCTGCCTGACAATTAACTAAAGAAATAAAACATAGCTCCAGAGCGCTCGTGGCAAGTATAACAGGAAAGCAAAAATTACAGTGAAAGTACCCGCTTAAACAATACCCAAACTAGTAAAACCCAATTTACCTTTTTATACATTACATATATATCTATCTCTATAGGAAATAGTTATGATCTACGCAATACAATATGTACTATTAGTAATATTACCTCTTTATATACCTATGATTTTAAAGATCTATTCAACAATATTCCTCTTGACGACCTTTACAATGTAATTAATGAATTATTTAAAACTTGTGTTAACAATATTCAGCTCCCTTCCCATGTTGATGTAACATATTTCAGTTGTCTATCTAAATTTATTATCTATAATAATTTTATTCTACATAACAATAAAATATATCTACAAAATCATGGTATACCACAAGGTGGTTCAGCATCTAGCTACCTTGCAGATTTTTACTTATATTACTATGAAAAAGAATATACTAATACACACATCATTCTTAAACGATATATAGATGATATCTTACTTGTAAACACTACTAATAATAATAACATTATCTTCCCCATAAAATATGCATCTGCTCTGGAATTAATTAAAAATGATATGCTTAACAATTCTGTTAGTTTTCTAGATCTAAGTATCTCCATCACTCCTAGAAATAGCCTTAGTTTCAATATATATGATAAGCGTAAAGATTTTAGCTTTAAAGTAAATAGCTTTACTCATTTTTCCTCCTGCTTACATAAATCTGTATTTCGCAATATCATCTATAATCACTGCTGTAGAATCAAGTTTCTATGTTCTGATGATTTCAAAGTCTCCAATTTTAAATCTCTATTTCTGTCAGCTAGACAATACAACTATCCCACTAAGTTCCTAAAATCCATTATATACAATTCTTGAAAATGATGTGTCTAATGTCTTTGTTAATTTACTGGAGGTTGGGTGGGGTTTTGGTTTTAAGGTTGTAATTGGATGGTTGGGTCGGGCGGAGGAAGTTTTTCTCTTATAAAAAAACAAAACAAAAAAAAAAGTAATATGTTTAAAAACAATTTGGATGTGTTTATGCATGCATATATATATCTGGAGGAATTAAAAAAAAAAAAAAAAAAAAAAAACGGGGTTCCTATATTGTGATTATTCTGTTCTAAACATTATTTTTTTCTTATTTACTAGATTAATCTTCTGTCATACAATAACTTATTATACCTACTTAGTCAATAATAATAATCATTATATTTTTTAAACAATATGTTATATTTAATTTTGCTATAATATTTATTTTATTCAATCTTTTAAATTTATTATTATTAAATATATATTTATTATATTTATATACCTGGATATTCTTAAAATTTAATAATATTACCTATTAGTATTTGGCAACTCCTAAACTTTCTTCTTTCCACTTTTACACATTTATTTAGTGGCAACACCATATTTCACTTTTTACAATTCTTAGCATTGGCAACACATATCAACTGTTCAAAATAAATTTCCATGTGCTCAAGGTATGGTATGTAAAATTATCTTTCTAATTTTTGTTATCTTTTTGATTTCTTCTTTCCTTTATATAGTAGGGTAGGGCCCAGATGTGTGGAGTTAATATCTCTTCTGATATGCCACACAACCGAAACCCTACTATTTGGTTTACTGTAAATTATAATCCACTGTTTGTGGCCCCTGAAGATGGTGACAATGGTTATAATTTCCGTTCCATTATACTATCACAATAATTCTTGCACTTTATTTGGATTCAAAATCTGGTTTCTAATTCTTTATAATAGCTGTTACTTTTATGCGAGATATGTCTTATTTGTAGTATGTTTTGTGTTTTACTTGTTAGTTATATATATATATATATATATATATATATATAGGCAACAATTACCAAATAAAGCATTATCATTACTCAAAAAATCCTTATAACCCAAAGAAATCTTATTATTATCAAAACCATCTTGCATATTTAATGAAGTTAATGATGAGAAGTCTTACGATATTTCTTTGAATGAGGATGAAAGTCGTCATGATAATCCTTTTAGTAATGACTATTTAAAAGTGTTTATGATAAAAATAATAAAAATCTGCATAACTCTACTGAAGTTGATCTTAATGACATAGAAGTTTAAATAATGATGAGGAATTCAAGGTCCCTTAAAAAAATAGAAATACTTTCAGTAAATAAATATGATATTCAGAAAATAAGAAAGGAACTACAGGAAATTATTTTAAATTCAAACTTATCTGTTAGCCTAAGGGCGTATAGAGCCTCTAGAGTTGGGGAAAAAACGAATTAAAACTCAGGGTAACGTTTTGTTAGAGTCAAAAATAATAAAGAGTGTCATAGTCCATATTGCGCACCCGTCACTTAACCCTCTAGTCACCCTGAACCTCATATGAGGCTCCTACTTCAAATAGCAATATTTAGAGAGAAAACAATTGAATTTAGCATTTTTTTCTTTCAGTGATATCAATATCATTAATTCATGTAGAAAGTATATGGGGCTATAACTAGATGCATAAATCGTGCCTAGATTGCAGTACTAGTCATTTTAGATCATTTTTTCAGTTTTCGCTTCATTGTTTCAGAAAATATTTACGAATAATAAAGAAAAAAATATTTTTGCATTATTTATAATAGTATTTCAGATGCATTAAATGCTAGACAGATTTTTTTTCTCTGATTTTTCATAATTCGGTGACGAGAGGGTTAAGCTAAGAAGCGTGACGAGGGCAAAACAAGACTTTGCATAGATTTTCGGAAATAAAACTCAATAACTAAGACTGATGCTGAACCTTTAGCTAAAATTGGTTGTATTGTTGATAAATTAACTCGGACAAAATTTTTTTCTAATTTGGACCTTACGTCAGGTTATTGGGATGTTCGCATACATCCAAAGGTTACATAGAAGTAGCATTTGCGACCCCTTTCAGGTTATATGAATGGACCTGTCTCCCCTTTGGATTAAAGTATGCACCTGTCATTTTTAATACTACTATTATAAGAAAGATAAATATTAGATTAATTTTGCATGCTATTTTTTTGACGATATCATATTTTGTTCAAAATCAAAGGAAGAACACCTTGATCATCTAAACCAAATGTTTCAAATTTTCAATAAAGTAAATATCAGATAGAAAGTAGCTAAGTGTACTCTTTTGCAAATAATTTTTCTAGGTTATATTCACGAAGGAAGAATTTTAACTGATAATGGCAATATTGAAAAAAAATTAAGAACTTACATCCACCAATTAATGTAAAGGAACTCCAAAAATTCTTGGGTACAATTAATGTTTACAGTAAATTTATAACAAATTATGCTACAGGCCGACATCCATTGAATATATTATTCAAGAAAGAAGTTAAATGGAATCGGTCAGACAAATACGAAGAAGCTTTTGAGGTTCTTAAAAACTTGCTTATTTCTCTAAGCCCATATTACAGCTACATGAGGTTAACAAAGTATGTCATTTGTTTGTGGAAGCTATTAAGAAACTGGTGGGATCGATTTTGAAACCGGCAGATGAATATGGTGTTTTACACCCAATAGCTTATCATTCCCGCGTTCCAAAAAGTATGAAATAAATTTTCTATTACTGAACTTGAATGTCTTGCCATTGCTGATAGTTTCTATAAATTTTACCGCTATCTTCACGGACAAAAATTTAGTATTCATGCAGATCATGCAGCTTTAGTTTGGTTAAAGTCTGTTACAAATATCAGAGGTAGATTATTTCCATGGTCATTAAAATTAAGTATGTTTGATTACGAAATTAAATATCAAAACGGTCAGGCAAATGTTGAATCAGAGGTAGGACAGGATTTCTGGAAGGCATGTTTTCCAGAAATCCTGTTTTATAATTCGTCCAACAGTTTCCCATTTACTTAATTATAAAGCATAACTGGTTCTCAAAATAAGTGTAGTGTTCAAGGAACTCACTATGAAATAATAATTGATGTAGTAAGAAAAAGAGACTTTTAAAAATAGCAGTCCCTTTTCCTTGAGATTAGATATGTTTAGAAAAGCTCATGAAGAGTTTGGATACCCAGAAGTAAATAAGACTGTACAATTAATAACTCTTCAATACTATTTGCCTAAAAGTATTGAAGATATAAACAATTATGTAAAACGCTGTTATATTTGTCAAATTAATAAGAAAAAGAGGCAAAAAGGTTTAAGTTGCTGCAAGAGGTTCCTCCGACAGACCACCTTTTGAATGCTTAAGTTTAGACACAGTAAGAGGTTTTAATTATTACAACTCGATTAAAAAAAAATTTTTCCTTAATAATTGATCGTGCTACATATCAGGCTTGGGCTTGTCTATCAAAAAGCAAGACCACAGAGACTTATACTAATTGTTTAAACCAAATATTCCAAATTCAAACTAAAATAAGTTATTATCACATAGAAATGCAGCTTTCATTTCATCTGAATTTAAATTTTTTTGAACGAAACAAGGTTAAACAGTTGCTTGCCACAGCCCATCACACTCAGACAAATGGAAAGGTAGACAGAAGTAAAATCGATGTTAACTAGACTTAGGTGCAAAGTAAGTAATGCATCAATAATGCAACTTTGAATACCTTATTAAAGGAAGTAATTAACGAATATAATAATACTCCACATTCTGCAACTCAGTTTACTCCATTGTACCTACTTTTAGGAATACTGCTTTAATAACCACTTGTAAAAGAACAAAAATTTTTTCCTCCTTTAAATGAAGCTACAAAACCAGCCACAGCGAGAACTATTGAGTATCATAACAAAAATAAAGTAAAATATGATGCAAATTTTGTTGAATCCAAATTTAATGTTGGGGATTTAGTACTTTATGAAGAATTTCAATTTTATTGAAATTCTTCAGGACCACACACTATTACACGAAAATTGACATCATCATATTCAGGTCCTTACACTATTTTAAAGCAAGTTTCTAAAGGTAACTATGAGATAGATAAACCAAATTTTCATTCAAAAAATATTCTGAAATTGTTCATGCTCGTGCATTAAGATTTTATAATTCACCCGATAAATTCAATCTGTATGATGAATAGTGACAACTTTAGAAAATGTAAGATTGATTTTCTTTATATTTTTTTATGGTGCATAATATCAGTTGACTTTACATTAGGTATTAAACATTGCGTTTTGTCTATTAATAAAATAAAATGAGGAAAAAAATGGTAAAATGAAAGAGGAAAAAAAAAATGTGTGTCTAATTTTTTTTTATATCTGAAATAGTTAACAATTCCGAATTTGACATTTCGAATTCTTTTATCTTTCGTAATTTCTCTCCTTCTTCAAGCCTCTGTCCTATCACCCCCTCTAACTTAGTTTTAGAAGTCATCCCATGTAGCTGTAATTTTTGCTACATCTTTCTTTATTTTTTAGTCACCGTAGGTGCTGAAATAAAACTATGTATAAAACCATGAAATGACCAAAGACAGATCTGGGATGACCGCTTCCAGGCCCTCCATTTTCCTCTTCTTTTTAAGCTTCCACAGGTAAGACGAATGTCCACTCCCTACTTCACATCCTTGTCCTTTACAGGATGTTTCTTCCGGACTGCCATCCTGCAGGGAGAGTGAGTCGGTCTACTATACGACCAAAGGTGTTCCTCCCTATTTGTCAATGTGTACAATAGGGAGAAAGCTAACCACTTCTTTTTACACAAACAACGACACACCCTCTATCTGCTTAAGATTAGTGGTTAGAAAGAATCTTGAAATTATGGAGCTAGGGTTACACACATACAAACACTTAACTGGATAACAAAAACATGGTTACCCAAATCAAATTTGATGAGCTTAAATAAATAATGGATGACACAATTTCAAAAGAAGCAAACATAGCTAAAAAATGAGAAAAAGTATATTGAGAGTTGGATTATAAGAAAAGAAAATAGAGAAATGATAATGTTGAAAAATAGGATTTCAATGTTTTAAAGTAGTTGACTGAAATGGAGTTTATTTTATACGACTTGACGTTTACAGTATTTTAGGTGATCTGATACTACTGTATTTTATGTGATATTTTTGTACAATGAGGAACATTCATAGTATTGAGAAAAATAAGTTTAAATAATTTGTGATTTATTATGATTGAGAAACTTAATGTTCATTTTGTAAGAGTTAATATTTTTAGTATTACTGCATTTTGTCTAAAAATGATATGTTGATTTTTTTTAAACTTTACGTAATTTCTGTGTTTTCATATGTAAACAAGTAACGTGTGTTTTAAGAAATTATGTGAGAAACGGTTAAGAGGCTAAGCAAAGCACATGAAAGATTTGCAAATACACTCACAGTACGTCATGTTTACCTTAAATTTATTTGTTGTTAGTTAATTCTATATTTCATCATATTTTTGTGTTAGTTAACTTTGCAAATTTTGAAATGTTCTTTTTTTGGAGCTCAGTTTTATTTTAAAATTGTAACGCAAATTTATCGCAGGGCATGTGTTTTAAAAGTTCTAATTAAAAAAGAAACGTTTTTTGAAATTTCTGTCTACGGTCTTTTCCTCACTATGCTGCGCTCCAGAGCAAGCATTGGGGGTCAGCCTCTTCTCAGACAGGGGGACATACTATAACATACAAAATTAAATTAGCTTCCTTTAAAATTCTATAGGGGCGTAGCAACTTCCGTTTTCAGAAAAAGGATTTGTATCGGGATCTAAATTTATTAACAACGCAATTGATATATCTCCCTTCTTTACAAGGTGTTCGGTCTCCATACCTCACAAGAATTTTCTGGGATTTATGTAAAGAAGTTATTTGGTTGGGCTGATTTAAATTAAAAGACTGCGTTGTGATACATGATAATCCAGGTTCGAATACACTTATAGTTGCAATAAAATAAAAAGACGTTAAATACTTGAAACTATTTTATTAAACATATACTATTGAAACATTATTATAACGGGCGGTGGTGGCTCAGCGAAAATAAAATGACGTCCTATATGGACAGTGAAATTAAGGTGGAATGATTTAAAAATTACGCCAGCACAGAATTACACATTGGCGAGAACAAACACTTGGCTGATATCAATAACGCCAATTCCAGAGCAACCCTAACAGTTAATCCAATAAAATTACAATGACGTAATCGCGAGCAAATAATTTTAAAGTCGTCGCAGGGGAACAACTAAATAACTTACGCCAGCAGGATGCCAAGAGGAAAATAAAAAAGGCCGTTGATTTTGCAAACGGACGCAATATAATCTATTTTTAGCACACCGGTCTGAAGAGACGAAACAATTAAGAACAAAAAGAATAGTGCATACAAGGAAAAGTAAATATACAGATTTAAAAGCCGAAATGGCAGAAAAATGAGAACAGAAGTGATTTAGAATTCTTGAATCTTGGATAGATTACATTAAAGAAAGCCAAAGTAAATGATTATTAAATTAGATATGTGATCTTCATCACATATATACTCCCCTCAACCAGGAAACAATTTTGAAGAATTTTTTTTTTATTAGTTACAATTAATGTCTTTAAAATTTTAAATTAAATGCTCTGTTTGGCTGGCTTAAACAATTAAGAAAAATCATAAACATATACAGACTAAATTATACAATTGAAAAAAATACTGATGACCATCACCTAAAAAATGTTTACAAAGAAAAAAATTGTCATGTCAAAAATAAAAATAATAAGTGCTAGCAATAAAAAGAAATGACGACAAAATAAAAAGGGAGCATTTAGCTCCTAATACAAAGGGGCATTTTAGCTCATCCTTTTTTTTTAAATAAGGGGCATTTCAGCACACCCTTTTTTTTAAATAAGGGGCATTTCAGCACACCTTTTTCTCTTTAATTGAGCATCTCAAGCTCATGTGCACATCAAAGATATACTGCTCAAAATTGCAGTGACTGAGTACTCTAAATATGCTTTAAAAAAAAACAAAAAAAAATTAACATGATCATGATGAAGCAGCGCTACTCAGTAATTACAACAATAAGGCCTTTTAAACATAAGAATGCATGCATGAAAAAAATCAATCAATAAAATTTGTGACTATGTAAATTTACCATAATATGCCATTCAAAAATTCCTTTGATGGCTATTTCTCACAAGTTTTGTACCATGGTAACAACAAGTGGTAGAAACAATTTAAATTATCTGGCACCATATAAACATGTATACTACATAAGAGGAGAAAAATAAACACATATATTCAATACAAAGTATACCCACACAAAATAACTATATAAGACATTTTTGTTTTGGAGAAAAAATGAATCTATGTACAATACAGTCTATGAACATCAATTTAATTACAATAAAATAATGTGTAAAAATGACCTTCGAAACGATGTAAGTTCTGTTGAATTGTAACTATTGTTTATGTAATTTATTTTAATGCAATGTCAATCTATATTTTATTATCAATTACTATTTTATTAAATTTTAGTTGTTATTATTTACTTTAGAAGTCTTAATTTATCAAGTGTTGATCTTAAAAGACATTAACTTAATGAAGACAAAACGATATATTGACAGATACAGCCAAATTCCAAACACACCTGTGATACCTGCTGGTCCAGCCAGACAGCACACAAAAGATGCATACATTCCAATCAAGCGGGATCCCTCAATAATTAAACAGACATACATCAATATATCAGTGTCTAACAAGAAAATTAATAATTATGTGAAGATAGGAGAAAAATTTTAATTAGAAAAATCATGATGGTATTTAACTTTGAAAGTACTGAAATGTACGTTTAAACTTGGAATGAAATTTAAATAAACTGTAAATATGATCGTAAAAATGCAGTCACGAAAATAAAAAAGAGACGTTTGTGGACATCATCTAGAAAATATTGACTAAAGTAATTATTTAAGAAATTCAAGAAAAGAATTGTTGCGTTACTTAAGTCACCACATTAATTTTCAAAAGTGACAAAAATATGAAAGAAAAAAAAAACAGACAATATAAGTAAAGAAAAAAACAACAAAATGCAATTATAAAACAATACAATATACCCTAAAATTTCACTTATTAAATGTCTTAAGTGTTAATCTGATCAATACATAAGCATTTTATTAATAAAATATATGAAGAAACAACAGTTCACAAAAATCACTACAAATAAGCATATAACTAAGTAATCAGATAAATGTAAATACTCTGTAAATATATTTAAACTAAAGTGGCATTTTATAACACTGTGAGTATTTGACAAAATAATATTGTATTAATTTACAAAAAGGCACATAAGAGTTTTAAATATATCATATTGTAGAAAAAGAAAATAATGAGATATTTCAAAGTATGATGTTATGTTTGTGTGTGCAAACAAAAGAGTGATAATAGACAAATACAATGTGTTCAAAAATAATTGTAATGTACTACAGTACATCATAATAAAAATGTTTGAGAAAAATGCAACAAATATTCAAAAACTTTTGTGTGTACAAAATGCGGAAGGACAAGCACAATGAACTCAAAATGAGCATAACATCAGTGTGAACATATAAGACATAAACGAAGTGTGATGA
This sequence comes from Cheiracanthium punctorium, assembly GCA_038373885.1. Classification (NCBI taxonomy): domain Eukaryota; kingdom Metazoa; phylum Arthropoda; class Arachnida; order Araneae; family Cheiracanthiidae; genus Cheiracanthium; species Cheiracanthium punctorium. Next base: position 13,132 of record JAWZYV010019194.1, read on the forward strand.
AAAAAAAAAGTGTGTGAAAGGTTGAGAGTCAGCAAGTGTAAGCAATGTAAATAAACAAAAAAAAAAACCCATGAAAAATGCAAGTAAAGTGAAAAAAAGTGTAATTGTGGACAAACATAAACTTCAAAGATCAGTGACTATTCAAGTATGAATCTTATTTGAAGTACAACAAACAATGTGTGATATAGTGTAATTGTGAAAAGGAAAAGAAAAAAGGTAATCAAATGAATACCACTAAACTCTTCCGCAGAATGCATGTATTAAACAGAGGCATGTCAATGGCAGGAAAAAATAAAACAGTGTATCTAAAAAATGTAAAAATGTGTGAGCTGTACAACTTATGGTAAGCATGTAGCACTATATTAAAAAGGCCCCCCAAAAAAGGAGTGGAACACAAAAATATAAAGTACTCTTTAAAAAGTATTTAAAACAAATAATGTGTAAAAAATCAGTCAACATGGGAACTGTAAATAATAGCATATTCAAAGAAAAAAAAATGTGTAAAAATATATGATAAAAAAAGAAACAGTATATTGTGAGGTAAGAAAAAAAAACTGAAAGCATATGCATGTTGTGCCATGGACTTTAATATGCAAAAATGCAGTGTGTCAGTGTATGAAAAAAGTGTGTGCCTTGGAAAGGCCTTTCCATGGACTTAAGAATTGGAAGAGGGTGAAAAGATATGTAATTGAAGACTGTCATGATTATCAAAATAAAGAGTAAAGAAAAATAACGATGTATGTGTACCTCATAGAGGCTGAAAAATGAACACAAAAATGTAAAATACAATGTGAGCAAAAGCGAAAACATAATTTAAAATCACAAGAATGAATATGTAAGCAAATAGAAAATTAAACACACAAAAAAGTCTGTACACAAAAGTAAACATATAAAGCAATGAGTAATAATGATATTTATCGTGAGTGAACGAAACCCAGTGCATAAAGAAGAAGAAAATTAAGAAGTGTATTAAAATAATTAAATGTGTGGTTGAAATGGTTGAAAAACAACAATAATTATTTTTTTTATAACTCCTTAGAAGCAGTAAAATAGTAAAAGAAAAAAAATCAGCATATTAAATATTTTCTTTGACAGACTTATGTCAAAGTCTATGTCTAAAAAACTATTCTTAGCATGTGCTATTTGCATACTAAAAAAAAAGCATGCCAAGACAATATGAACATGATTATTATTATCATACTAGTTTTTTAAAAAAACTGCATTTATAAATGACTTACCAAATTTCCCAAGAATAAAACTTCAGTCATTCAGTAAATAAAAATTTTAGCAAGAACTTTTCATTAGTCATACTTAAAGCATAATGTCCATTAAATTATCAGTTCAAACGGCATAGTATGAGCTGTCGGTGTATCAGGAGCGCGCACATTTAAAAAAAAAAAAAAACAAATTGCCGATCACAGGAGGGGGGGAAAAAAACAGTTTTCGCCAAGTTCAGTGAATGGCACACCTAGAGACGCACGAAAAAAAAAAACTACTGTAGACTGCAGACTTCCGGAAACAAAGTCCCAAATTTGCGGTGATCGGACGGCTTTTCGTACAGTTCAGCATTAGTTGTAAGTTTCACGCGTAAAGCAAGGCAGGAAAACATAACATACTCCATAGACCGCGCTGCAGGAAGCCGACACAAAAGTCTCGAAATAGTCATAGGAACGTGTAGAACTCACATAAGATTCGTCGGAAGGTGGTGTGTAGTAAGAACATCGATAATACATATATGAAATGAGGAGACGATCGGAAACTCATCATTAATGAATAGCCAGTCCATCAAGGAGCTCCGTGTTCCGAAAAAACGAAAGTCACATCACTATAGTAATACATCACACATGTTCCATAAAACGAAAGTCACATCACTAGAATAAATAGCATTGCCGGGGCCGGAATGTGCATCCACAATGCAAGCAGACGGACTAGAGTGAAGAAGTGTCTTGATCGGGCTACTTGATTACGCCATTTTGCTAAGCCACCGCCAGAATAAATGCAACTTAAGTGCCTGGGTAGGCACCAATTTATGTAAAGAAGTTATTTGGTTGGGCTGATTTAAATTTAAAGACTGCGTTGTGATACATGATAATCCAGGTTCGAATACACTTATAGTTGCAATAAAATAAAAAGACGTTAAATACTTGAAACTATTTTATTAAACATATACTATTGAAACATTATTATAACGGGCGGTGGTGGCTCAGCGAAAATAAAATGACGTCCTATATGGACAGTGAAATTAAGGTGGAATTATTTAAAAATTACGCCAGCACAGAATTACACATTGGCGAGAAAAAACACTTGGCTGATATCAATAACGCCAATTCCAGAGCAACCCTAACACTTAATCCAATAAAATTACAATGACGTAATCGCGAGCAAATAATTTTAAAGTCGTCGCAGGGGAACAACTAAATAACTTACGCCAGCAGGGTGCCAAGAGGAAAATCAGAAAGGCCGTTGATTTTGCAAACGGACGCAATATAATCTATTTTTAGCACACCGGTCTGAAGAGACGAAACAATTAAGAACAAAAAGAATAGTGCATACAGGGAAAAGTAAATATACAGATTTAAAAGCCGAAATGGCAGAAAAATGAGAACAGAAGTGATTTAGAATTCTTGAATTTTGGATAGATTACATTAAAGAAAGCCAAAGTAAATGATTATTAAATTAGATATGTGATCTTCATCACAGCTTATGAGACCCGAGTATTTTAATAGCCAATAAATGCATAGCTCTTAGACCATGTGATTACTGTATAAACCACGCGACCTGCACTGATATAAGTCGAAACACGGTTTTTTAGTGTGTGCTATTGCCATGTAAATTTATGTGAGAGTTAATAAAAATATGTCTTTAACCCGGAGGGGTTTATTCAATACGTCGACAAGGTACAGACCGAGTGACTTCCGATCTCCGGCTTTGGAGTGCCAACAGCGGGCGGCTAGTCATCTGTCAACGACACCCAGCTTGGAACTCAAAGCCAGGGTCCTAAATGAGCCGCCTGCTCTGCCCAGCGCCGATATATTTCATACATATATATAGGTTGCATTAGGAACACAGGCGAAGCTTTGTGCAAACTGAAGAGAGTTCGTACAGTATAGAGGGACAAAAATATCAAGTTTTGAAACCCATGTAATTGTGAGGAAATTTTGTATCCTAAGTAAGAAACTAAAGTTTGAGCTAGAAAAATAAAAATCTTTAGGCGCAATTTCCAAATTTTTGCTATTCTAATAAATTTTTGAAAATAGCAACGTATAATAATACAACTTTTTCTTCTAATTCCACAATGTCTCTTCATGAAAATTAATGTTTACTATAAGTTGATAATTTCCAAAATTTTAGAAAGTCTTGAAAAATACATTTCGTAGACACAAAGGCTCCATTGCATAGCAATTTCATTAAATTAATGGTATGAAGTAGGGTGTAATGAATATTATGTTTTACTAATATCAGGGAGTCGCCAAAATTTGAGTCTGAAAAATATATTCCGTAAAAGTATAAATACACCCTTTCAAAAAAGTTTTCGAGTATAAGACTAGTATCTTAAATTGATTTCTTAAACAGTAGCTTGCTCTGACTAAAGTGGAATACTGTTTTGAGTGACTGTAGAGGAGAGGAGGGTATTGTGGAATAGTCCGGGAGGTCGAATTTTGAATACCAGTTTTTTTGCTCTGCTGTTGTCACATGGGAATGTTACAAGAAATATTCCCATTTTTCAATGCAGTGAAAGTGTACCACATATTGTCGTAACCCTCTCTACAGAAATAATTGTCTTCTGATTTTCAAGTTTTTGCAGATAAGTTTTCAATTATTTTAACCTACTAATATACATGTGACTTGAAAACTATTGTTGAGCATAGTATACACTAAAAGAATAGTAGTTTCTTGTATTTTTTTTTAACTGACAGTGTTTTGTCCATGAGATTAAAGGTTCATTTTCCTAAATGGCAGGTCGGGTGTTATGGAATACTAGATATGACTGTAATGGATTTCACGCCATCAACTAAAAAACCGGAAAACAAAGACGCTGAAAGTATCCTCTGTGACGGACAATTCTCCAAAGATCAACGAGGAGAAATTTGGATTCAATTAATGAGCTGTGTGGGCTCATCTTGACAGTAGTGGAGCAGTGAAATAAGATTATATCTGAGACTTTTGTAAATAGACTCGAAGCAGAAACAACTTGAACATAATCTTAATAATTTTGCTTTATACTAAAAACTACTTTTGTTTGATGAAGTATAATTAGTTTTTCAACGATTTAAACCACCTATTCCATATTATTCTACTTTTCATACTAACCTCTTTTTGTAACTTTATATATTTTTATGACAACAAAATAAATAGTGTTTTTCTTTACAAGTGACATTTCATTACAAGAAGTTATAATATGTACTAAAGGTGATTTTGCAAATTTTATTCAAAAACCTTTAGAGTTAGAAATGTTTAAATGGCGTACTATAACACCATCCTCACCTTTACATAGAGTGAACAGGGGAGTCTGCAGTGGGTCAATTTTTAGATTTTTAAATGTAATTCTAAAAAAAACATTAAAAACAGAGAATCAAACTAATGCATTATGTTTTCTGATCTATTGGCTATCTTAATAAATTTTAGTGCAAGTCTCAGAAAAAGTTTTTGTACAATTAAAACCCCTTTTTGTTAAGTTCTTTTTGTTGACCCACTGTAACCACTGTTGGTGGAAGAGTGGAAATATGTCCATTTTGGAAATAGCCATGAGACGGTATAGTGAAGTCATCGTTTAGACTTAGCACGGTTATATTGCTACGAATTTTCTGGTCAACCCGCTGATCTGGGGTTTAAAATAGTTTTAAATTCTTATCCTACGCGTCAAATAGTTAAATTTTGTTTTTTGTTGCATCAAAATTATGCTTAAGTTAGCGTAATGGCTTCCTCGGAATTTTCCGAATCCCTGTGTACCTTTGTTGAAACCCAACTCCGAAACGAAAAGTGATACGGTTAGACAAAAGAGAATTATTAGTACTGTAGTCCTAAGAACTCTCAAACTCATTTAACCAGAGTTTAACGATTGATAATTCCCTTTCATAAATCTAGAAAAGCATACTATTATGAATCATAAATCAACTGCAATGCGCTTACCTTCACTTGAAGTCAATTTTTTAAAAATCTTTTTTGGTTTATATATTTCTTTTTTTTACGTCTTTTATTCTTTTTTCTTTACTTGTTCAGAATTTTAGGACATCATTAATATTACATCAAAGTTATCATCTAATGCATAAAAATTTACAGATACTAAAACTGAAATTTCAGTCACTACAACTGTGACCAGTATATCTTCAGTCCCCTTGCGAATTCTAGTTTATATACTGCCTATCAGAATAGAGTACACTTTTACTAATGTGTGCATATAATTTATTAATATTCTAAATGTATAATTCTGTTATGAATAAGAGATAAGCATCAGATCAATATTTTTGCGAACACAGAAATTTTATTATTACAAAAAGGTACATCGTTTTCTTTACACAGGTATGATAGTGGCGAAATTGAAAAAAAAAATAAGAAATCATGCTCCAAGTTGAATTTTTAGTTTTTCTGAAAATTTGTTCAAGATATGTAAGTTTATTTTTACCCCATCCACCACGTAATAACGTGGATAAAATAGTGGAGGCTATTATTCAACTATAGAGTTCAATAGGTTTCAAAATTTTATTATGTTTTGAGATTTTATGGAAATTGAGTAGATATTTGTTCGCATCACTCCAAAACGAACTCAACAAACGAAATTTTAGTAACATGTTAGGTAGCAATTCAACTTACTCAATAGTCCTTTTAAAAAAATGTCCAGAAAAAATTTTAATTAATGTTTTATCTTTTTGCTGTTTATCACGTTAAGACACTTGAGATGATTGGAATGACAATTTGGTGATACGTTAGGCAGATACATTTAACAATATGTATCAGTTTTCCTTTCAAAATTTTCTTAATCCTTTTGTACTTTATGAAAAATTTTCCATTCGAATTGAATGAAATTGTAAAATGGCTAGGGGGGAAATGGAAAAACATTCTGATTCTCATTTCCTTTGCGTAAAATTCACCCTGAATACTATCGAAAATATTTTGACAGCACAAGAATGCTTTGCATACTTACTTAAGCAATATAGTGAGTCTGTCTTCAAAATAATATAAAAATTTTAAAAGGAGATAATTTAATAGTTTTATAAGCATTTTTTTATGTTAAACACTACTTTTGAAAAGAAAAAAGAAAATCATCATTATTGAAACTTTTAGTAAGAAAAATGTTTTTTTTATAACTCTTAGCTTATATTAGTATTGTGACTTTACACAGGTAAATAATGATAATAGAAAAATATTTATTTTCAAGATGAGTGGGAAAAGAAATTAAGATTTTGGAGGATAATATTTATCAGAATTTTGCAACAAATTAATGAATAAAACAGTACATCAGCTAGTAATCTAATATCTTTCCAATATTTAAGGTGAGTTCCTAAAACCTGTCCCTTTATTTCACCTGTTCCATGTAGGAGCTTACCTCTGGGAAGCGGAATACTCCCACCTTCGGTAATCACCTCACTAGATAAATGAGAGAGGATAATCCCGAAGAATGTCCTAAAAGGGAAATTTGGAAATATCGGCGAATTGTAGGGGACACCAATTAATTAACGTATTGGTTTAGATCTCGCTAATTACTTATTGTTTTAGCATTAATTAGCCTAATTGATTACACGGCGTCAACATCATCGACAAACACTCAATTTCTTAAAAATATTCTAAGTCCACACGAACACAGGAACACCGCGTAAACAAAATACGTCGGAAAATCCCTTCCTCACCGATAGGTCTGAAAACGAGCAGAGCCATTACCCTCTTAGAAGAGATTTCTGAGTCTTCTAAGAGGGTAATGGCACATTTAGCGTAAATGCGGCGCGACCCTAAACCATACTGTCCCCAACATTTGCGGTGTTCGAGATGATAATTTTTTTCTGCAAAATACCAACTACAAATCAGACAAATTGACTGCATGGATGTCTGTCAAATCCGTCCGACAACAAAATCCGTCGGAAAATCCCTTCCTCGCCGATGTGTCTGCAAACGAGCAGAGCCATTACCCTCTTAGAAGAGTTTTCCGAGTCTTGTAAGAGGGTAATGGCAAGGCTAGCGTAAACGTGGCGCGACCCTAAACGTTACTGTCACCAACATTTGCGGTGTTGGAGATGACAAATGTTGTTCTGCAAAATACCAACTACAAATCATCCAAATTGACTGTCATGGATGGCAGTATAAAACAAGAAATGATATTCATAGTCGTATGGAAGGTCCTTTCAGTGCTCACTCATACTGAACTGGGGCCCAGCTCACAACTTCTATTTATAGGTAGGGCAGAAGCTAAAAGAAGCTTCCAGAAAAGTCTATTTCTCGGAGATTCTACATAAAGCGGGAATTTTGATTACGTCATAGAAGAGAAATGTTAAGTTATTATGTGATTTTAACCCTTTCGCTCTCAATCCACCCGCACCAATTCAAAATTCACACTCCCAGAGCCGGCCTTACGCCAGGACGAAGCTTCGACCCGCCCGCGCTTTGCAACATACATTTACAAGGGTCAAGTGTGAAAAACCCCTCTCTCGTGTTTGCCATTGTAACCCTCTTCCCCCTTTGGGTGATCACATGGTGATCAGCTGCATTTACGAACGGGTGTTTTTCAAATCCTTCGGAGGAGGCACTCCCACGGATTCTTTCCACGCCTGTTTTGACAGAGATATATCTACACAGATACAAAATAAACGTGTTAGGTGGGGGAAAGCATAAAAAAACATTTCTCGGGCGTTTCCGGGTTTTTGAGCAAGCATTCCAAATCAAACTTGGGAGCGAAAGGGTTAATGCAGCAAACGCAGTTTTACAGGCCCCATAGGGAAAATCGCGCCAAATGACCAAAATGTCGCTAATCTTGGCCAGTTTTGGCGAAATATCGCCAAATTTGGCGCCAAAAATAAGTCCCCAAAAGGGAAGAGACCGAAGTCCTAGGACGAATATTTCCCGAGATTTCTAGAAACCCATACAGAAACAAGGGGAAAACCGAAACCTGTATCTCCGGTTCTAGTGGACCGATTTTGATGCAACAAAAAGCAAAATTTAACTATTTGAAGCGTAGAATACGATTTTTAAACTATTTTGAGCCCCAGAACAGCGGGTTACCCTGAAAATTCGTAACAATATCGATATATATTTTTTTAAATTTGTACGAAATGTATATTTTCAAGCTAACGTTCAATTAAATGTTTTTGAATGATTTTGGAAAAAGAAAATTTATACTTTATAATATTAATTTATCTGAGCACAAAAAAAATTTTCACTTTAATAAGTCCTTCAAAAACAGAAGGAATACGAAACATATTTATTAAATATGATATAAATAATATTTTATTTGACACTCTGGAAAACATGTTAAATGGCTTATTTCGACTTTAACAAATCCCCGACATCATTGCACACATATGCATTATGAACATAGAAAAATATTTAATTAATATCGATTTATTTATTAATCGATGCGAATGAACATTTTGGCGAATAAATAAATCGATAAATAAATCGATATTAATTAGATATTAATATCGATATTAATAAATAAATCAATAGAATCGAATTTAATTACCATGTGTGTGAAATGGTTATTTTCAAACTACAACTTTCAATTAAATGTTTTTAAGTGCATTATGGAAAAAGAAAATTTATAATTTGCAATATTTAATTTATGTGTGTACAAAATATTTGTGTTTAAATAAATCCTTCTAAATTAGATTATTATTCTGAATTATATATATTAAATATTTTATCTATCCACATTCTACAAAAAAATATTAAATGGCTTAGTTCCCCTTTGAACATAATTATTTCATAATTATCATAACTAATAATACACAGAAAAATTTAGAAAGATATTTAATTGATATTGTTACGAAAATCGCCAAGTGGGTGTATTTCAAAACAGTTAAAACAGCACAGTAAACAAAAATAACACTTTATTTTACGGCTCGCAGCTCAATAGCTCAAAATAATACAAGAAACTTTAGCATACGCTAACTAAAATCACGAATAAGCATAACAGAATCAACCGTACGTTTCAAAGTCTATCATTCAACTGAACTCCCCGGAGAGAGATCCTAGCGCTTTTATAGAGATGATGACGTCACCAGAATCACCCAAAAAATTTCTGGAACAATCTTATCAAATTGAAATATGGTCTCGAGACATGAATTTTCTAGAAGCCACCATTTGTCGCCAAGGTCACCAAATCCGTCGCCAAGTCGCCAAGATGATCGCCAAGTTTGTCGCCAAGACTACAGGGTTACCATTATCAGAGGACCGCTATTATGCCTGCAAAACTAGTTTCACGGCGGCACATGCAATACGGGAGCAAATTAAGTTATTATTTTCGCAACACTGCTCCCCTCTTTAAAAAAACTGACGACCCGGCAGTCTAATCACACAACATTATGATCAGTAGCACCATATGGAGCTAAACGATTAATGTGGACGACTCTCGGTTTTGAATTGGGCGACTTCTGGACTCTGTAGATAACGTCGTTCAATTTCTTGACAACGATATAAGGTCCTTCCCAGTTCTGTTGCAACTTAGGACTCAGACCTCTCCTTCGTTTTGGGTTATACAGCCAAACTTGATCACCCTCCTTAAATTGGTGATTCGTTGCTTTGGCATCGTTACGAATCTTCATTCGGACACTCGCCAAATTGATTCGCTCTCTGGCAAACGAATGAACTCTTTCTAATCGTGCTTCTAAATTACTCATGTAATCATTCCGTGAGGATCAGTGGGATTCCGACAGTATCACTGGGTAATCGAAGAAAATGGCCGAACAACATCTCTGATGGAGAATATCCGGTCGTCTCATGAACCGCACTTCTGTAAGCCAGGAGGAACAGTGGCAACTATGTATCCCAGTCGGTGTGATTCTTCAAAACAAATATTGAAAGACCATTCAAAATTTTTCGATTGTGCCTCTCGACCATGCCATCGGACTCGGGATGTAACGGTGTTGTTCGAGACTTTGTGATTCCCAAATATTCGCAGAGTTCCGAAAATAGTGCTGAATTAAAATTTGTACCTTGATCCGAATGTAACATCATAGGCACTCCGTAATATTGCTACCATTCCGTAATATTGCCGTAATATTGCTCCGTAATATTGCTACCTCAGCTACCATTGAAGCTTCCTGATTTGGGATGGCAATCGCTTCTGGCCATTTGGTAAAGTAATCCATCAGAACTAAGACATATAGCCCAAGCAGCACGACTGTTTGGCAAGGGATTGGCCAAACATCGATTTGATTGGGATTTGTTCGGTCATATTATAAGAATATCATAATAACATTGGCCCATCATCGCTTCCGATATTAAAATTTTGTCCTCAGAACTCGACATCGTCATCTGTTTGGCGCGACGTCGCCTTGCGATGCTAAAATTCCGACATCATAAGCAGATTTCGGAATTTGTTTGGGGCGATATCGACCGACGATCACTTAAAAACTGGCCGCTAATCGTTCAGGGTTTGACATCGGCCCAAATTCGCTTCGAAATTACTTAACAGATGGCGCTGCGGAATCTGGGACATTTTACTTCTTTTCAGTGGCAACGGGTGCGGCTCGGCCGGTGTTTACTGTTTACGGCGCTTTCTTCGAATTAGGGTAAGTTATTTCTTTTACTATTTTCTAATTTTTTTGTTTGTTGAAATATTGCTCTAATGATCCTATTGAAACAACTTAAAAAGTATCATTTGTTAGATCGGTACAGCTTTATCCTTTATAATGAAGTGTGGTTGATGCTCTGAGTACGCATTGTACCGCCATTTTAAGTAATTCAAAGTTATGGTAAATATTTCTATTTTAACAATGTTCGACGTCATTAGAGCATTACACGTAACGTAAAATTCTGAGGGGGAAGTACAGTTGAGTATATTTAGCGTAAAGGAATTTACTTTCTAAGCTGTTCGATGAGGAAGATGCTTCATTAAAGCTGATCTTAGTATAATAGTTTAAAATATACAAATGACACCTTTTCTAGTGTCATAATAGCGTTTGTGATGCCAGCTAAAAAAATGCATCCTAAAATCATAAAATATGTTTGTTTATATTTTGGTTCAGTTAGCATATAACAACACTGTTTTAGTAGTAAAGCTATTTATTTTCCACCACCATCAACCACTCTTTTCATTTAAAAAAATAAAAGAGTGGTCTATCCATATTCTATATCTAGCTTTACAAATTTTACATAATTGTGTGCAGTGGCGTATACAGGGGAGGGGGGGTTCAACACCCTGCTCTTGTCAAAATTTTTTTGACAAAATGTCCATAAGTTTTGAATTTTTAACTTAAATATTACGCATTTTAATACAAGTTATGTCTATAACCTCCCCACCCCCCACCCCTTGAAGGAAGTCTGCATACGCCACTGATTTTGTGCTACTTTGATTCCAAACTACTACAATAAGTAAAGAACTGATTGCTTAAACACAATGATTTCCTTACAAAGTGGCTGTTCAGGCAGATGGCTCTATCAGGACACAGGCTATTCCCATTCTTCAGTGCAGGGCCATACACAGAAAAAAGTTTTGGGGGGGGGGGCAACCAAATGGTGAAAAAGGCGAATTTTTCACAAAAAACTTCATCATTATTATTTTGCTAACAAAATTTAAAATTTCAGAGGGGGGACCAGACTCCCTGGTCCCCCCACCCTGGGCACAGCCTTGCTACAGTGTATATTTAAATTATTAAAATAATAACGTTTTAAAATTGTATGTTTAATTAGAGATCTAAAAACATGAAAACAAATTTAGGTATTACATATTATCGTGGCGGTCCGCCAAGACGAGTGATTTTTTTGCCAATAGAAGTGCTGGGCATATGAAATTACTAATGGTTTTGAATACGATTGGTAACAGTTTGGCAACTCATTTGATGGAAAAATAGTGTGGTGGGAATGACTGCCGGGATAATACATAAGTACCCAAATTTAATCCAAAACATCAGTATATT
>JAWZYV010019195.1:0-25586 GCA_038373885.1 Cheiracanthium punctorium
GTCCTGAGCTAGAAGGACCCTTGAGTGAGAAAGAAAACATATGTCTATTTTATATTTGGAATTTTCATTTAAAAAATAGACTTCACTAATGAATTTTAAAATTTTCATTTCTCAAGCTGAAGAACGTGGCTTTAAATCGAGGCTGATTCCGAACTCTTGTAAAAACATGTAAAGAGTAGTAGAAGACAGGGTCTGATTAGCAAAAATGCTTAGTAAGCTTGAGCTTCCTTTCAAAATTTGATTAAAGACATTTAAAGAGGGCCCTAAAAATAACTAAAAATCTGCAATTAAAAATTCTAGTATTTGCTATTAAATGCATTTTTAAAGAATTTATTTTTGAGAAAGTATACTGAAGCAGGAGAAAATATACACTACTTTTGTAGTGTTCTGTTATTAAACTAAAATATATGAACATTTTGAATTGATAAAGTTTTTTTTTTATTTAACTGCCATTCATGCCATCCTAACCCTCTTGTCAGAATCTGCTTCGATATCTGATGGAGATTTGGCCCAAATTATTTATCATATACTTATAATCGTTATAAGTATTTTAATCATTATAATGTTTAATTAATTCTCTGAAGTCCAGTGTAATATCATGATAAATCTTTTAAACTAAAAACCATAGAATTTTGATGCAACCATACATAATGTAAAATATTTTTTTACTAGAAATCATAGCCTGTTGTGGAATGGGTGCTAGAAAAGACATTTGACAAAAGTACATCTGCTCTCAATATAACTCATCTTCATCCAATTAAAATAAATAAGTTCATATTCAATATTTGTTATATACCCAAATTGAATTTCATGCTCTTTGGAATTCAAAAAATTTTGTTTTGTGTACACAGCCATTCTTATATCCATGCAGACGATTTATTAGTGAAAAATAAATTAAACTATGTAATCTGAAAAACTATTTTAAAGGAATTGGAATCGCACTTTCCTTTCAAAGCCTGATGACCATGATGAATATGACGTCATATTGAGTGCAACAGCTAATTTTTTAATGCAAATCATTCACTTTTTTTACTCTCGGAAACAGAGTGTAAAAAAAAATCATGATTTTTTTTAATCAAAAAAGTCAGATTTTTTTAAATTAAAATCAGGTTTTTTTTTAATTTAAATTACTCAACTAAAAATAAATTTTAGATTTAGGCATTAAGCATGCAATTAAAAAAAATTTTTTTTTTGGAAGTGTCAATACATATAAGAAGCAATAAATATAAATAAACTAAAAAAAGATATATTTTAAAAAATACAAGTAGATTTTTTTAAATTGTAATATTAGCCAACATAAGTGTAGTCTAAAAAAAATTCCCCCCCCCCAAAAAAAATGGGTGTAAATATCTTAAGGGGACAGCCTACTTTTAAGAATGGGAAAATGTAGAAATTTTAGATCAACTTTCATAATTTTTTTTTTAAAATAATGAATGCATGCAGAAACACAATTTTTTTTTTTCAGTTAAATACTATGACATTACTCTATTGATTAAAAATATTATTTTAGTTTATTATAAAGGTGATAATTTAAAAAATATTATTTTACCACACAATACTGGAAAAAAAAATTCAAGGGTACTTTCCCACTGTGCCCAAGATATCTCAATTAGAATTCCTTTGATCCTCATAATTTTTTTCTAAATTGAACAAAACATTCAAATTAACAATCTAAACTAAAATGTTTTAATTATTTTCATAATTTAAATTATAAAAAATCATTTAATCTCAAATTAATTCATCAAAATTTTGATAGTTTTACATTTATAACTTTTTTTCTATGAAACTCAACCATTTCATTTTAGTTCATTTTATTTATTATATCAAAATAAATGCCTGAGAAAAATTTCAAGTTGATACCTTAAATAGTTTTTAAAATATCATGCGTGCAAACTTGAAAAACAGTGTTTTGAGTTAACGCCAATTAAAGTTCAAATTGTAGTTTTGGAAAATAAATTTTAATTTTTAAAAGTTGAAAACATTTTCTATTGAAACAGTTACTATTTAAAAATAATTTTACTGAGTATTTAAAATGATTAACCCAAAATATCTTTTAATATGGCTTAAGAAACATCAGTCTAAAGAAAAGCTCGACAATTGTAAATCTGAAAACATATGTACATACCATAACAAAAGATACATTTTTAGGATAGAAAGGCATTAATATTGGTAAAGTACATTATTTGAAGTTATTTTAATAATTATATCCATATATATATATATACATTAATTTTTACTTTGCAACATAAAAATTTGTTTTTATTTCACTTTATGAACTTCTCGATTTAAAATTTTCCGCTTGCATACACAATGCCTTCGTTTTCTTTTATTGCCTAAATGCGAACTGTTGAGCATTTTTCTGGCTCTTCGAGTTTCTAAATTAAATTCTGTACATTTCTTTTCTGCCTCTTTTATGCTTTGAGTGTCAACATTAGTTGCAGCTTCTACAGCATGCTGTCCAACTTGTGTTTACATTTTCCTTTTTATCTCAAGAAATAATTGCCATACAGAAAAATGTTTGGTATCAATCTTTTTAGAATAAAGCAAACTATTTAATAAGATAAAAATCTCAAAATCGATTTTTTGGGCATTTTAAAAGTAGGTTGTCCCCTTAAAAGCATATAAGATCTATTATTATTTATTGTTATTATTAAAATGTACATATTAAACTTCTTGAATATCACATCACATGATGAAATTTCTTGAAAAGAAACTTTTGGTGGAGTAATTTTTCAATTAAAAGAAACCTACGTACAGTGGTGGCCAAAACTGTGGACACTTTTGGAAATTTTTAGGTTTTCTAACTTTGTATGCATATAGGAAGTGCTGTGTTTCACAAAATGTAAACTCGTATATCATTTTAAAGAGAATTTAATATCGATTTCAATACACAGAACTAAATTTAAATATGTGCAATACGATGAAAGTTAGAATCACTGAAAACCAAATACAGTGATGAAGTGGACTGTAATTTCTAACTTTCCAAGTCAATATCTGTGATTTTTCTGAGGTTAAAACTTTTGTCAGCTCAATGAAACATTGATGTGAAGCTTTATTTAAAAATTACGGCTATCCTACAAACTGCAAATAACACACTGCAACCTTCAATATCTAATGTATCTTGATAATTATTGCCATTTAGAATAAAATATTTGCCATGCAAAAAAAGTTAGTTTTTTTGAGTTGAAATCAGTATTAAATTATCTTTAAAATGATGTATGAGAGTTTGCATTTTGTGAAACATAAAATTTTTTTTATACGCATATGAACTTCGAAAATGACAAAAAAAAAAAAAAAAAGTTTCCAAAAGTGTCCACAATTTTGGCCACCACTGTATGTATACATAGCGCACATTGGCTTGTGCGCAATTTATTATCAATAAAAGACATAAATTCAAGATTTTTTTTAAAGGTTAAAGTTTAGAAAAATGAAATAACATTTCATTTCTAATTTTATACTAACCTAAAGAACCATAGGAAAAATTGATTAAGAATGTCTTGGCCTGTAAAAAAATTAGTGATTCGTATTGGGGGAAAAAAAAAAAAGTTAAAAATGAAAAGCAGACAAATGCTTCAGTTCAGTTCAGATGACACAATATTTAATTTATTATTATATTTCATTTTTTAAAACACTTAGGGCACAGAATTTAATGCTTCATACAAAAAGACTAATTTTCCTGCTTTTTCATTACCCAATTGGTTTCTTAGTTTTGTGTGCACTAAACCATAAGTAGAAGAGAGTCGTTTTACTGATGCAGAAGTTATAACTGCAGTAACGAGTTGCTTTATTGTTTTTTTTTTTTCTGTTTCTTCACAGAAACTTGAATTAAAATGCATCTTCCACCATTCCAAAGGAGACATTTGGGTCACAACACTTTCCTCAAAAAACATATCATATAAAAAGGATCCGATTTTGAATAAACTTAATTATTAACGCTATGAAATTTTTTGAGTATTTTTTTTTTTTTTTTTAGCAAACTCAAAAGCTTTTTTCTTTTCTTCTTCAGTCAAATCATTTCCACAGTAGTGTGATCTATTAAATAAGCTAGGAAATGAGGAGGTCCTAAAGCTTGGTTAAAACGTTGTGTAAAAAAACTTCATATTACTTTTATCCAAGTTGAGTACATTGAGATTTACTTGCAGCTTTTTCCAAATATGAACAGCCTCAGATATAGTACACCTATCTTTCTGTACTGCATCCAAAGACTGAGCAATAGGCTCAAGTCTGTTAACCAAATCTTCTGCATTTCTTTTAATCGTTAAATTCAACACTTTGCTGATTATGCTACCATGAATTTTATCCCTGTGATCTTCACATATTTTCATTAATATTGGCCAGTGTTTTATGTAAATTGATAAACATGATGACAGTGTATTCCAACGAACATCTTGAAGGAGTACCAGCTTCTGGCCACATTCTTGTTTATATTTTGCTGCTGCAAAATGATTATTTCTCAAGTATTTTACTATATAAACAACATGTTCTTTAACACTTGGAATTTGGAAGTCACCTGCCAATAAATTTAATATGTGTGCAGACACAGCCGTATGTAGGAAGATCATATTTGAAAATCTTTTTTAATTCTTAACTCATACTTCGGACATTGGCTGCATTATCTGTGACAAGGCTGCCGATGAAACAATTAAACTCGGATTCACATTTTAATATTACTTCTTGAGCAATTTTAATAAGGTATTCAGTTGTATGAGCATTTCCAGAATCCACAAGATACCAATCCCCACTGCATGCGGTGACAGTTGCACAAATAATGGACTCGTTGTGGACATTTGACCAACCATCCAAACTCATACTGTTTTCCCTTCCAGCATTTTGAAGCTCTTTTCCCGTTCCTGCCTATAAATATTCTCTAAAAGCACACCACCAATTTCTTTACAGGTAGGTAAGTTGTAACCAGGATGCAGCATAGTTATCATTTTTTTAAATTCCTGATGCTCAACGGAATGGAAAGATGAATTGGTGGCATAAATAAATCTAGCTACCCGCTCATCAAAAGAACTTTTTTGGCTGCTGCTTGTTTTACAAACATAATTGTCCAAAGTTTTTCTTTTTTGGGGAGATTTGCTTTCTGCTGCTTTTCTTTTCAATTTTTGGTCATGGTCAGGGATGCTCATACTGAAGTTGTGTACAATCTGTTGTGAACTGGAAGATGCTGATGATAGACAACCTACCAAATAAAAATTTATTTTTAACAAAAGAAAAATAATTTATCATGAATAATTTTATAAACATCAAACTTTTAAAACTTATGAACTTTTTTTTTTAAAAACAAGAGAAAGAATTTCAATGGAAGTTGTCCTGTCTTGTTTTTAGCTTTATCATTCTTAGATGACTTATGTATAAAAATAAAATTTTAAAAGTTTCATTAAAAGTTGCTGATAACTGACAACCTAGCAAATAAAAATATATATGTATTAATAAAAAAGATATATTTATTAGATTCATTTCCTTATTAAACTAGAAAAATTTAATTTAATATTTATTTTCTTAGAGAAATAAACCTTTAAAGTATATATTTTTTATCTTGGAATATCAGACAAGGGTCATCAGGATTTGTGCAGGATTCCTTGTGTTTTTTCGTCCTTGCCACCAATCCCATCATTGTTTTTCCACATATTTTACATTTTGCTTTTACTCCTTTTCTTGAAAGTGTTGTCTCTTCATCAAAATAAAGCCAGATAGAATCTTTTTTTTCTACCAGCCATTTTGGAATTTTGGCAGGTCAGAACAATTTTTCCTTAAGAACAACTTGCTAATGCCAGCTTTTCATCAGAGTCTAAACTGAACAAGAATGAACTGGAAAAATGTGCCAGGTGTAACTCAAGCTTTTTAGGGTTGCCAGATTGATATAATTGAGCCAAATGTTGTTGAATTAACTATAAAATAGATTAGAATAGAAGCTAAAAATTGAAGTTAAAACTTAAAAGAATCATTTTTAGAGTAAATAAAAACACTTTTTTTTTGGGGGGGGGGGGTTATTGATGTAAATAGCAAATAAGTTTTATTGTGTTCTGAGAGATAAAACTAACATATTCCCCTAAATTTATAAAAAATTACTTTTGATTTAAATCAATGATTTTTTAAAAATTGAAATGATTTTAATCAACTTGATTTAAATCGGCACACCCAGCTCGGAAATAATAGAAAGCTGAAAATAGCAAAAGATCGCTTAAAAATTGGGGACCAGTAAATTTTCAGATTTTTAAAGTAGCCCAGATTTTTTTTTTTTTTTTTAATACGTAATTTTGAAAATTTTCAATTGGATGGTATAAATTGTGTAGATGTTATCATGCTTTTTAATCTTCTTGGAATAATGGTGGTAAAATATTTATATTGAAGTGGTTAACCTGGAATGGTTACAGAGTGAGTCGGATCAGCATAACTCTATAGTAGGATAGCAATGTGTGAGAGGAGGAAAGAATGAACTTCAACCTGAAATATGCTGTTCCACATTTAGAATTGCAGCTTTAGTGAGTTATGTTTCAATTTGTGTAAAATTTGGAAAACTTTCCTGTAACAAAAAGTGGAGGGAGCCTCAAAATGATATTGAGCTTCCCCTAACTTCGGAGGTTAACAAGGCCCTGATAGAAGGAAAGAAGGTGGTTCAGAAATAGCAATGTGGGTCGCAAATGTCATTTTCATGTACCTGTTAATATCAACTTTAAAATAGTAGTGAACTTTCCGATCATGGTTCATCAAAAACTAATGGATCTTCCACATAAAGCACTTGATGAAAATTTATTAGTAACAGGATTGATTATTCAAGCACAGATTACATATTGATTACAGGATTGATTATTAATGTTACTATTAACAGGTAAATGAAAAGGATGTTTCTGGCCCACATTTCTGCGTATTGTATGTAAAAGGCAACAAATAGACATATTTTAATTGAATATGTTGTCATTTTTAAAAATTAAATAATAAGTTATCAACACAACATTTATTAGTGCTTTTTAATTTAATATAACAAAAAAGGGTTACAAACAACTTTTCAAACGACCCCCCCTAAAATTGCTACTTAAAATAATAGGGAGGGTGGGGGAGCTACCAAAACTTCCTTTGCCCACTGCTAATTTTTGTCTTACCCGGGTGCAGAAAAATATGAAATTTCTTAATTTCTCTAAATCCCTTCCAAAATTCACCTATGGAGGTTACTATGGTTCATTCTGATGATATAAACTTTAAATAATAATTTATAGGGGAGCCCGTGATGCTAATTGGGTAGTTACTCGAGCGTCATCAGGACCTATTAGATTTTGTAGTTTAGATAATAATAAGAATAAAAAGTTACATAATGTTTCCTTTCAGTGGTGGGGAAGCGTATACAGACCTTCAAAGATGTAAAAAAAAAAAAAAAAAACAGTTACATGGAGATACTCGAGCGCGTCAGATATTGATAGTTTAGATGCCCCAGCCTGTCTTTGATACTAAAGGTATGTTCAACTGCCGACTTGCATGGTGGGGGTGGCCACCCGGAAGGGCAGAAAATAGAAAAAAAAATATGTTTTCTCGAGCATGTCAGATACTTAGAGGGGATGTTAAGTGAACCCTAAAAATGCTCCCATTCAAAAGACTGACGTTTCGGAAGTGACGCAAGCTCGTAGGGAATTTTTGAAAATGCAAAAAAAAAATCGCCATATTGAAATACTCGAGCGTGTCAGATTTTGATACAGAAGGTTTAGCTTGATGTTCCAGTCATGGTAGCCTAAAATCTGACGATTATTTTGAGGGGTATAATTAATCTGACGGCTAGAAAAAAATTATGAATTTTTTTTTTTCAATGTCAATAAAATGTGACGAATAAAAGCACGTAAAATTATTTAAATATTTACACTTTAATTTATTTAGAAAATAATATAAAAATAAAATACATTTGTTGAAAAAATTATTTTCAATCTTCGTCGTCATCCGAAGAATTATCATACTCCAAATCTAATAATTCAATTGGATCTCCAATATTGACTGCAGTTTTCGTATCTGTAACAAGAAATCGTTATAACCGTTAACACAATTTTATTGATTTCATGAATAACATGTTATCAAAGTATTAAAAAGAAATATACCTAAATCTGAAGTTTCGTCAATAACTGGTGTTATGACAACATCTTCGTATGCATCAGATAACTGATTGCCAACAAACCAAGTCATTTGAAATTTTCCATCGACATTTGTCCACCCGTAATCTGTTGGTGACAACACCCGTAATCTGTTGGACACAAGCACGCAGTATGCTTCGTTCGCAATAAGTGCTGCCGTAGCTCAGATTGGCAAGGAGGCAAGCAACAAGCATCGTAATTACGGACGTTCAATGAGAAGTGCTGCGACGTATCTGACACTTTGTAGGTCTTATGAAAGATTTCTATTCTTGCTAGGTTGACATCAGCTAAATTTTTCAAACCATACAAGTGGCAGATAAAACATTGTAAAATGTCAAAAGAATCTTCTATATTATGATCCTCTGACCCTACATCGGCAAATGTCTTCTGAAAAACATTTGAACCCATAAACATTTGCAGAGGTTTTTTTTTCCTCGTCTGTAAAGTGCCGGATTGTAATCGCATCCTGTTAGCGCGTGAAGAGCTGGCAGCACTAGCGAAATTATTGGGCCGAGCTTAGCATAAAGAGCAGATACGTCAATATCCCTAGTAGCAATAACCCATCGGTCGATGAGAGGCGGGTGAGTTAAATCCGAGGAGAACGAGCAAGGGCCGATCGCGGCTTTTCATCCAAAAAGGGGAAATTTCATCGGCAACTGGTACAATATGTCCGCTCGAGGGGCCATAAAGCCGATCATCGTTTCCTGATGACTCCGATGAAATAACGAAAAGAAACCGATAAACGGTTTAAAATATATTTGTTAATAAAAAATAAACGACTGGCAGCAAAATTTTCAAAAAATGTCCGTTCTGTTTATTATGTTTTCGTTTTTTGTATGCTAAATTTCCGTTTTTCTGAAAAAAAAAATTCTTCCTCCCCCGGGCCCGAACCCTGAGCGTGCTGATTCCGAGATAAGCGAGCTACCCCTAGACCATCGAATCTTGCCTTGTGTAAGGCAAAGTGTGAAGTACCGGTTATTTTAATCTCAGATTGGGACTTCGGGTGAAATTTTGACAAAATGTTGTTCAGCTATTATTAATATAATAGTCAAATTATTCGATCGGTAAGAAATTAATTTCACTTTTTACCAATGTATGTAAGTAGCAACAACATTCATAATTAATAATTAAAAAACAATATTGCCAATTGTATAGGAATTTTAGTATGATTTTAACTTTCATATTTCTTGAATAACTTTTAAAAATTAACTGATTTCTCTTCTTGCTGTTTGCATTATAGAGGTTTCAAAAGAGTTACTCATTGTAATAATGAAGTTTCCGTTTTTCTTATAATGCAGCTGACGCTCAAATAGATTTTCTTTTCCTTTTTTTTTTTAAACACATTTTTTTAAATAAGGAATAAGGGCTGTTTTCAGTTTTTGAATAGGCTAGATAAAAAAATTTGTGGAGCCATGATATCTGAAATCGCCACTTTTTGTATACAAAGTTTTGTACAGGAAAAGAGTAATTGCAAAGGAATCCAAATATTTCGTAATGCTTTTAATCTCGCACAGTCAGACATGAATTTCATTGTGGGAGTAGCAAAAAGTGAAAAATTATCGCCAAACGTCTCAGAAATTTTTGTTGTGTGGGTATCGGTCACTCCAAATGTCGCTGTTTCAACATGAGATTTGCCCTCACTTTCATTGTCTTTCAGTGTCGAACAGGCAGGCGGTGTCGCAAACACACACTGATGACTCTCTATGGTTGGTTGGTTGGTTGGTTGGGGTTTAATGGCACAAGGTCCAGAAAGGACATACTGCGCCAGACTATGTGTATATATAGTAAAACAAAGTTTTCAAGTAAAAACGTGTTGCATAAAACATGAAAAGCTAAAATCTTTGAGGTCTAAAATCAGTAAAAGCGAACTGTAGAGAGGTAAAAAGGAGGTAAAATGGACAAGGTAAAAGGACAAGGTAAAAGGACAAGGTAAAAAGGACATCTGGATGGGGGCTCCCATCCAGATACCAGTCAGAGAAAAGTGTACACTTTACACTGAGTAAAGGATATTGATACGTCGAAGAAATGCAAACAAATTACGGTGCGGGGTTTCACCCAATATATCGTCAAGTTTAGGATGAGAACAGTTAAAAAATATTGTGTAAAAATTATTAAAAGCAGTGCATGAAGTTAAAACATGACTAATGGTAAGGTTGGTATGGCAATGGTGGCACTCCGGGGCAGGTTCACCCAGGAGTAAGTGCTTATGTGTAAGCCGCGTATGACCAATGCGGAGACGTGTTAAGATGACATCTAGCCTGCGATAGGGATGAGATGACCAGTGTGCGAGAGTTGGGCGAATAGAACGAAGTTTGTTCCCCGTTTCATTGCCCCATTTATCGACCCATATGCCTTTTACAATGCTGGAGATACTGGACTTTATGTCGCTGTAGGATGGATTGCCGGTGTACGGGAGGGTCGCATGCTTCGCCAGTGTGTCTGCTTTCTCATTACCCGGGATCCCGATGTGACTGGGGATCCAACACAGGAGAATACTGTACCCTCGGTTTATAAGTTGGGCATACTTGTGTGAAACTTTGTGCATATATTTATGTGTTAGGGAGCCAGATTTCAGATTTTCCAGAACACTAAGTGAGTCAGAGTAGATGATAAAATTCTTTGTGTTTGTTCGCGGGATGTACAGAAGGCTTTCATATATGGCTAGTAATTCGGCAGTGAAGATGGAGCAAAATTGAGGTAGAGTATAGCTACAGGTGTGATTATTAGCCACGAAGGCAAAGCCAACGTGATTTCCACTTTTGGAGCCATCAGTGTATAGTTGTTCATATTTTTCATATTTGTTGTTGTGGTCAGAGAACAAGTGTTGGTAGATTTTAGGATCAGTGTCCTGTTTCGCAAAGCCTTCGAAAGGTTGTAGGTAGGATATCTGCAATGTATGCCAGGGTGGGATATCATGAAAAGAGCATGTAGAGACATTTACATCCTCCAATTGGGTACCGACAAGACCCCTACGAACCCTTAGCCCAAAGGGAGGAGTGCAGATGGGACGATTCGCATAAAGACGGTCGAGATGAGTATCTATAAAAGAGTTCTTTAATGGATGTGAGGGATGAGAAAGAATGCGGAAATAAGTATTTAATGATAGCTGATGACGTATGAGGGTGAGAGATGGCTCATGACAGGTGACATAAAGACTATGTACAGGTGAAGTTCTAAAAGCACCGGAACAAATGCGTAGTGCAGTATGATGCACAGTGTCAAGTTTTTTTAATGCTGATTTGCATGTTGAGCCGTACGCACAGCATGCATAGTCCAATTTTGAACGGATAACAGCACGGTAGATCCGCAGGAGAGCATCACGGTCTGCCCCCCAAGAGGTGTTGGTTAAGACCTTTAAAATGTTGAGTTTTTTCTCACATGCGCTGCGAATGTCAGAAATATGTTTGGCAAACGTAAGTTTTTTGTCAAATGTTACTCCTAAAAATTTCACAAAATCCTTCTGAACAATATTAGTGTGGCCCAGGTAAAGTTCTGGATCCGACGCTTTCGGCAGAAGTGTGTGCACACTGTTTTTTCGGCGGATATGGTAAAACCGTTGATGTCACACCATTTCAGAATACGATTGATGGTACTTTGAAGCTGCCGTTCGATGAGGCGCATGTCTTTGCCCTGGCAAGATATTTGGAGATCGTCTACATATAGGCTACCGTTGACAGGCGGAGGCAGTTGATTAAGAATATTATTGATTTTAATAGAGAAGAGGGTGACACTAAGGACAGAGCCCTGGGGAACACCCTCTTCTTGAGCGAAATTGTCAGACAAAGTGCCGTTGACCCTTACACGGAAGTTTCTGAGCGATAAGAAATTTTTTATAAAAATTGGAAGATTGCCTCGAAAGCCTATATTATAGAGATCTTGAAGGATCCCGTATCTCCACGTTCGGTCGTATGCTTTTTCTATATCGAAGAACACTGACACTAAGTGATTCTTCCTGAGGAAAGCATTACGGATTTGTGTCTCTAAATTTAAAATGTTGTCTATAGTGGATCTGCCTTTGCGGAAACCGCTCTGAAAGGGATGTATATGGTCCCCAGTTTCTAAAATGTAAACAAGGCGGGCATTAACTATTTTTTCCATTAACTTACAAAGACAACTAGTAAGGGCTATGGGACGGTAGTTACTAGGATTGGAAGTATCTTTTCCAGGTTTTGGGAATGGAATGACTATTGCATTGCTCCAGGCAGAGGGAAAAGTTTGTCCGTTCCAGATTCTATTGTAAAGTTTTAAGAGGTTTAGTAAAGAGTCATAGGATAGGTGTTTCAGCATTTCATAAGTAATGCCATCAGGACCAGGAGAAGTATTGGAGGATTGCCGTAGGTATTTGGTGAGTTCGTTGATAGTAAGATCACTGTTGTAGGGAAAGTGGGAGGAGGTTTTAAATTTTATTTTTTTTCGTTCACATTGTTGTTTGTAGGAGAAAAAAGGGTTTGAGAAGGAAGTACTGCATGATATAGAAGCAAGAGTTTGACCAATGTTATTTGCTATTTCTTTTGTATCAGATATTATATTATTATTAATGGACAGACAGGTTATTGAAGGGTTATTATAGATTCCCATGGCTCTTTTTGTTTTCAACCATAGCTCCTTACTAGTAGTGGTGGGTGTTATGCTAGAGACGTATTTCACCCAAGATTGCTTTTGAGATTGCCGCCTTATTCTCCTGGCATAAGCTTTTGCTTTTTTAAAAAGGACGAGGTTTTCGGTGGTAGGGTACCGCCGAAAAACACTCCATGCTTTCTGCTGCTGTTTTTTTGCTAGTGTACAGGTTTCATTCCACCACGGTTTTTTATTGCGCCGAAGTGTCATGCCCGATTTTGGAATATTGGCATCAGCTGCTTTAATAATGACTGAAGTGACTTTATCCACGACCTCTTCAATAGTGCCTTCAAGGGTGTTTGAGGTGATTTTGGATAGTGCTGTAAAGGTAGGCCAATCTGCCTTATCATAAATGTACCTAGGGGTGGTAAAGGTGCCTTTCGGATTGTAGTAAAGTGGTGAAAGAAAAATCGGAAAGTGATCACTGTTATGTAAGTCACTGGAGACTGAAAAGTTATATAGTGGGAGGATAGATGGAGAACAAATAGCTAGATCTATGGCATGGAAGGATTTAGTAGGGTAGTGGAAGTAGGTATTATCTCCGTTATTCATGACGCAAAGAGAAAAGTCTGTTAGCAGCTGTTCAATAAGTTGACCTCTATTGTTTATGTCTGTGCTGCCCCATACGGGGCTATGACCGTTCATGTCCCCCAGGAGAATAAAAGGGGGATGAAGTTGTTGGATAAGACTATTGAGAGAGGTGTGGCAGATGGTTTCATTCGGGGGAAGATAAATACTGCAGATGTAGTAAGATGTTTGAGATGGATCCGAGCGGCAACAGCCTGTAAAGTTGTATTGAGATCGAGAATAAAGTACGGATATTGATTATTTATTAAAAGGGCAACTCCACCGGAGGCCCTTTCCCCGGTTAATATCTCATAGTCTCATAGTCTCATAGCTCATAGTCTCATAGTCTCATAGTCTTTTCATATAGCTCATAGTCTTTTCTAAGGACATTATTAAGTTAGCTCATAGTCTTTTCTAAGGATGGTATAATTAAGAATTTGTGTTTGTTTATTGGTTTTCAGATAAGTTTCCTGAAGGGCAAGACAGGCAGGGTTATAGTCATAAATTAGGGTTTTGAGGTCGTCAATTTTATTGTGGAAACCGTGGCAGTTCCAAGAAAGCAGCAGAGCCATGATCAAGTGATGTTAGGGATGATTGAGAGCTTGCTTTTAGTCCCCGTAGGTGTAAGTGGGGTACTAGGGATGTCATCATCATCCATGATATTGTCGGAAATGTCAGAATCGGTAGGATCTAAATGCAGTATTGAGTCATCAATGGGCTTTTGTGGAAGGATCTTTTTAAGTCTGGACTTACTGTATTTTGCCTTATAGGCTGCAGTTTTTTTGATTAGAGGTCTATTTTGAGTGGAGTTGTTGCTTTCAGACTTCTTCTTTGATGTGCTTTTTTGTAGAGCTATGGAAGAGTTATTTTGGGTACAGGTTGAGTGTTTAGTTTTAGTAGTGGAAGTAGGTATAGAGACGGGCACAGATTTTGGTGGCTCAGTTTGTATGGCAATTGATTTAACAGATTTGACTACTGCAGCATAAGACTGACCGGGTTTGGGTGTACGGGAGTTCATTACTTTACGGGCTTCTGGATATGACAGTCCTTGGGTGGCACGCAAGGACTGGATTTCTTTTTCAAACGACCATTTCGGGCATGAGCGGGAATATGAAGGATGATCTTGTTTGCAGTTCACACATTTGGGTGGATTAGAGCAGGTTTCACTGTCGTGGCCGGAGGTCCCACAACGAGCACAGGTTGGGGAACCACGACAGGAAGGTTTGGTATGGCCGAACTTTTGACATTGAAAGCATCGAGTAGGATTGGGTATGTAGGGTCTAACGGCACATGAGAGGTATCCTGCTTTGATATGGGAAGGAAGTTTAGGTGATTGGAAAGTCAGAATTATATGTTTGGTGTCCAGTGTTTGGTTATTGCGTCGGATAGAGATTCTGCGAACTGCACAAACATTTTGGGATTTCAGATTTTCAAGGATTTCAGCCTCGGAGCAGTGTAATAGGTCAGGTTCGGATATGACGCCTCTTGATGAATTAAGTGTCCTATGGGGTAATACAGTGACTGGTTTTAGGCCGATAGTTTTTAATTGCATAATATTGTTTGCCTGTTTGTTATTTGTTACTTCTATTAAGATGTCGCCAGAGCGTATTTTTTTTATTTTTGCAACTTCTCCAACATTAGAAAGTATGGTTTTATGGATTAGAAATGGGGATGTTTGGTTAAAGTTTCCGTCCTGACATTTTATGAGAAAGAATTTTGCGGTAATAGCTCCCTCAGTAAGAGAGTTTGGAACGTTGACGTTAGATAAAGAAAGTGTCGAATCCATATTGGGGATTGGAAATTCGAACCCGACCGCACCACCCACCACGGAGCCCAACAAGGGGATGCACATTCGTGCACCAGTGCTAGTCGGGTCTATACGCGCACAGTACATCCCTTAGGCAGCGTCCACCCTTAACGACGTGCCCAGTAGATGTCCGTTTGCTTGATCCCTAGCAGTTGACCGAAGTCAGTACCACCAGCCGGTTGATACACAGGGGAACGCTGTGCACCTCCCGTTTACCCGAAGCCGAGGCCAAAGCAATGTGTTGGAGAAAACACCCCTCAATTACCAGGATCCCCATTTCCGGGGACACGGGTCTCCACGCACGGCAAACACGTGGGTAGTTTTCCGCCGATAGAAGCTGACGGCACAGGGCGGCTGCAGCTTCTAAAGGGGGGCCCTCACCTCCAAAGAGGAAACTACGCCGAGGGGGAAAGTGAAGGATAAAGCTAAGGAGAGGGGAGGGTAGAGGAAAGAGAAGCGAAGGATCGCTGGGGCCCCGGGATTGCGACACCCGTAAAGACCTAAAGTAGGTCTTCCCCCTGAGGGGCTGATGACTCTCTAATCGGGCAAACTAATTCTTCAGATGTAGACAGTAGCGGATTCAGGGGAGGGGCTAGGGGGCTTCAGCCCCCCCAAAAGAGATTGCTAAAGGGTAACATTCTGCTTCATTATGCACTTTGAATATGTAAAGTGACCTTTTTTAATCACTCAGCCCCTCCCAAAAGTTTTTACATTGGTTTAGACTAAAATTTTGCTTTATTGTATATTTTGTTTGGATGAAATAAGCCTTTTTTTTTCAAAATTTAGCCTCTCCCAAAAGAGAATTTCTGGATCCGCCACTGGATGTAGAGGCAGTACTCGCAGTTTTCATTTAGTTCCGTTTTAGATGAACTTACAACAAAAAAGCTTTTCAGAATTTTTAATTTTTTCATTTTTCAAATAATTACGAACGGATTACTATTATTACTGCTATTCAACCAAAAGTTGGCCATACAAAAATAAACTTCACATAGCTTTAACAGATCCAGCAATGCAACTGTCAGCCACACGGGCGCCGACTTGTAAAAATTATTGGGGGGGGCTCGTATCCTTACGGAGGTGGACGGGGGGACACAAAATCCTTCTCTCCGTCAGTATAATTAAGGGGTTGAGAAACTTTAGAATTGAGATTTCAAAATGTGCTTTTTTAACATAACACTTTCATGAAAATAAAAGGAATTCCATTTAATAAATTTTTCAAAAATTTTTTGAACTCATTTTTTAAATTAAGTATTTGAACTCAAGATATCGAATCAGTCTTCAGTACACATATGGAGAAAGCAAATCTCCCTTCTGAAAGAACAACTGAATTTTAATTAAGTTAATAACAGCAAAACAAGTAAAATCTTTTTCGAAATGTATTTAATGATAATTTCATAGGAAAGAAAATGCATGCAGTCAAATGTGGAAAAACTGTTCTGCAAAACATTACTCCAGCTAATATTTCAAAATACCCTAGAAGTACAAACGAGACGAAATACTAAAATCTGGATTATTTTATTTACTTGCAAACATTCATCAGAGATAATTTTTACTAATATAAAATAGTATTTTTTATTTTACTACATGATGAAATACCCATGAATCGACTTTAATTTGAATCGACTTTAATTAAATGTCGCACTACTTTAAGACAGAAAAACTGATCACATTTAAATTACATTTTTTGACAACTTTTTACAGATTACATTTAAAATTATTAAAAAAAAAACATAAACAAAGAAGTAATAAATACCTCCTTTCCATGTATTAAAACAAATCAAATAAATATACAAACCATCATACAAAGTTACAAGTCCTCTCTTCGACACATACATTTTAAACGGATTTCCGTGATTTGAATTGTAAAAACAAATAAATAAATAAAATATACTTTTAAATTCATTCTCATAGTATTTTCACAGCAGGAAAAAAATTAATTTTTCAATAATATTATCCTTGTTAACATTTAAAAATGATTTAACAAAGAAATCCAAGTGCGAGAATATATCAAAATTCAGAGTCTACACTATTTTAGGTCTTCATAAACATTTTAATACTGAAAACTTTCATTTTACATTAAACTAAGAATACTCATATAATCTTTCAATAACATTAAAAATGAAAAGAAATGTTGAAATGTGGCGTTATGGCCAACTATCTGCGTGAGGGATCTAGGCCGGGGGGGGGGGCTTCGTGTGGAACTTGGCATAGAAAACTCGACATATAAAATCTGCATTGCACTTTAAATCACACTTCTTTTTGGAAAACCGTTCCAGATTACCTTAACAATTATGAAAACAAATTAAACCAGCACATAAGCAATTGGCAAATCAGAGACGCTCCTGGCAAAATGGACACATAGTAATCATTTTATAAACTAAAACCATAATGAATTATGCTATTTGAAACATATTTTGATGATATTTGTGCAACAATATATAAAAATTTATTTTTATTCAGTACGGAGAAAAGTTGTATAAAATATAATCGTGCTTTAAATTTAAAAGTGGGATAACACAGAAACAGATATACAATGCCAAAATTATCACTCTGAATTATTGTAGATATTTACAGACAATTTTTAAGAATACTCAATAATATGAAAAATGGTAACAAAATGAATGAAATCTAATTCGAAATCATAGTCTACGCCATATTATTTTTAAAACATATATAAAAACTCCACTGCACTCTAAATCACCCTTCTATTTGGAAAATTGTTCCAGATTACCTTAACAATTATCAAAACAAATTAAACTAGCACACTAGCAATTGGTAAGTCAGAGACGCTTTGGCTAAATGGATGCATAGTATTCATTTTATAAACTAAAACCATAACGCATTATGTTATTTGAAATTTATTCTGATGATATTTGTGCAACAATATACGAAAATTAATTTTTATTCAGAACGGAAAAAAGTTGTATAAAATATGATTGTGATGACTGGGGTACGAAGGGTATTTTGTTTATAAGCCTTCTTATGATTACCATAGCCCGTTCGTGTAAACATAGTGCTAAAAGTTCTCCTTATTGAATTTGCAAAATATACATCCATCTAATGCAAGGTATCACTGAAATGTGCACATAAAAATTCAAGCTAAATAGTCAGCTTCAAACTTTCTAGCACATATTCATTCAAATTTCAATTAAGAAGTGTACAATGCCAAAAAGTGTTTCTTGTGTACGAAGTCAATAATGAATCAGAATTATTTTCTCAGAGTTACATATACATATACTGTATAAATATTAACACTAAAATAGCTTTAATAATGTTTGATTATATTTTTTTTCCTTCTAAATTTTAACGCAGGCCTCTAAAATGGTAGGAGCCCACAGGTGAAAGCCTACTCAGCCTAATGGGTAATCCGGCCCTGTTTAGGTATAGTCCCTCTTTCCCCATGAAGCCCCCTCCTTCCTCCTCTATAATTTTTATGGTTTTGTAGCAGTTACGCTAGTTTGATATTCCATAAATAATAATTTACAAACATAGGTGCTTCATAGAGTGCTTTTACAGAAGAGGGAGGCTATTTGCAAGTGTGGGGTGGAGGTGGGGGTCGAATACGAGTATATGTATCACACGCCCAATTCACACATTTTTCTAAAACCATTTTTTGATTTTGATCGTTTTCTTTCATTGTGGGTTCGAGGCAACTACCCCATTCACCCTTACGTTAATCATGCTCGCTGTGACTCCCCTTTCCTTTGCCCTCTATGGATGAATGCACATATTTACAAAACGGCTGCATATTTTTCTGCCAAGGAACGACTGAGCACATAGTCAGAATATTGTGTGCATACTTTAGTGTTGTTATAAAATAAATTAGTCAGAGACTAATGGTTTTCTAAAGAGGAATTCTCTTTCAGCAACACAATATGATATGTATGCACATGATCAAGGCCTCTCTGAATTGTGGGCCTTGTCCAAGCTCGGCTTGGGCCCTCGTTTGTTTTCTTCCTTCTTTCTTGGCGAGATGGTTAATCTAGGCCCATGACCACTGTGATCCCCCTCTGGAACCGCCACTGGCACCATATGCAGCCAAGAGTAGCAAAATAATGAACCGAAATTCGCCTAAAACAACGAGTCTTCTTAAAGATTTCATGGTTTTCAAATGTTCGTTTCTAAATTTTCGTATTTATGTGTAAACTAACAAAAATTTTTGAAAATTGTGGGGGGGCTGGGAGACAGCTAAGTAGTGCTCAGCCCGCGTAGCCCTCCCCCCCCCACCTCTGATTACGCCCTTGATGGGGGATAGAGTTTTATATGTAAAGAGAGAAGATAAGAGCAAGCAATTATAAAATATAATCCAGAAGTTGTGCTGCTCGAAGATTTTTATGAAATCATTTTTTATTTAGCTCTGAACTGTAGCTAAATCAGAAACGTTAAGCGTACGATATTAGTTAAGTTTTGATAAAGCGTATAAAGAAATGAATACTGTCTATATCCGAAACTGTATTAAACATCAATTTTTCATCCATCTCACAAGGTTCTTCATGATTTAAAATCTTCAAACTTAAATTTGAGTATCAATTTTCTGCCTTGAATTGTTTTTAAGTCACATTTAAACGGTTTATTTTTAGCATCGAAACTTAATACTGCTGGGAAATGGGAATGTCACAATCGTTTGCAGTTTTGCACAATGGGAAAATCTCCCTTATGGTCAGACGTCTACAGAAGAGTCTGTATCTCACAATAGAACAAAAGTGAAAGCTTTTGCTGTACTGATTTAAAAAAGAAAGATTACATTACATGAGAACGACCCTCCTAAAAAAAACGCAGTCCTCTCCCTACTAGAAAGCAATTCCATCATCAATGGTGTCACGGTGTAAAATCTGAAGGGTTCTTGTGGGGGAAAACACCCGTTTCTTTTTGCCTAGCTATCTGATGGTCATTTGTTTGTGCTTGCGCTCTTGATAAAGAAGGTTGACATCCGTGCCTTACGGCATTACAGGCGCCCAACGTAATTCCTGAATCCCTGTGAAAGAAAAAGCGGAGTGGGAGACAGAAGAAGCTAGCGATACATTCTCTATTTTTAGGATTCTTAAGTTTAACCGATTTGGAGGAAGAAATATGATTTGACACAAAAAAGTTGGAGTGAAGTTTTTGAAGTGGCTCAGCCCCCTGAATAAAAATATTGGGGGGGCTGAAGCCCCTTCAAGCCCCATGAAGTCGGCGCCTATGGTCAGCCAGCAATTCTTATCGCTATTGATCTTTAGATCTTACCCAACGTCGGCTACACTGAAAAAAGAACAACTTAGAATACCACGTCTTTCTCAATGAAACAGACTAGAATCAGGGGTCCAGTTATTTCAACTAGCTGAAGGGGGGACCCCTAGTAGCAATAACCCATCGGTCGATGAGAGGCGGATGAGTTTAATTAGAGGAGAACGAGCATGGCCGATCTCGGCTTTTCACTCCAAAAACGGGAAATTTCATTGGGAACTGGTACAAAATGTCCTCTCGGGGGGCCATCAAGCCAATCATCGTTTCCCGATGACTGTGATGAAATAAATAAAAAAACACTGATGATAAACCGATAAACTGTTAAAATATATTTGCTAATAAAAATTAAACGACTGGCAGCAAAATTTTCAAAAAACGTCCGTTCGGTTTATTATTTTTTCGTTTTTTGGATGCTAGCTTTCCATTTTTCTGAAAAAGAAAGAAAAAAAAAATTCTACCTCCACCAGGCCCGAACCCTGAGCGTACTGAGTCACAGACCGACGCTCTACCCCAAGGCCATTCAGGCTTATCAAGTAAAAGCCAAAGGTCGAAGTAAGGGTTATTTTAGTTTCAGACTGGAGCTTTGGGTGAAATTTTGACAAAGTGTTGTTCAGCTATTATTAATAATAATCAAATTATTGGATTGGTAAGAAATTAATTTCACTTTTTACCAATGTATGTAAGTAGCAACAACATTCATAATTAATAATTAAAAAACAATATTGCCAATTGTATAGGAATTTTAGTGTGATTTTGATTTCTCTTCTTGCTGTTTGCATTATAGAGGTTTCGAAAGAGTTACTCATTGTAATAATGAAGTTTCCGTTTTTCTTATAATGCAGCTGATGCTCAAATAGATTTTCTTTTCCTTTTTTTAAACACATTTTTTTTAAATTATTTAAATATTACAAATGATTTTTATATAATAAACACTTACATTTTTTGTAAATATTTCTTTTCAAATTTAAATTTTGTGGGAGGGGGCAAGGGTGAGATACCACCCCTGCCCCCTCCCAACCCCAATACAAGAAATTTGAAGTAAATTATGCGATTAATTCAAGAATTGTTCAAAATTTTCCTTAGATTATGCAAAGGCACATCTAAATTATGCAAATATTTATAGGAATTTGGGTAAAGTGTAAACCAATGGGGACACCTGCAAGGCCCGATGGCTATAGAGCTGCAGTTTCGGATAAGATATTGTTTTTCGGTTTCCCATCGGCAAAACTGCTCGTCTAGATCACTTCTATCCATGAATAAAAATTCATCTATTGCAGATAAACAAAAGTGCACTTGCCGATGACTGAATTCGACGAGTCGATGAGTTAACGATGAGTCGATGAACGACCGAGCAGAAAACAAGCAGTCATTGCTACTAGGGATAACAGCGTGCATTGTGAACTCCAAGATCCATCCATATTTTAACCGATGCTTGGAGATGTCCCATATTGACCAACATGATGACTACAATATCTGTGTCTGAAGTTCTGATTGTAACTGTAGAATCTTCTTTTATTTGACTTGCCAAAAATACAATTTTTGTATCTGCTTCTTCATGATCAGGACTTGAGAGTTCATGGTCATTGTTCAGGTAACTTTATTATCGGTAACTGAATATACATAACACATATCATGATTAAGATAAATTGTTTCGTTACTAATAATAGTAGCCATCTCCTGATCAGCTCAATGATGAATTAAAAACTTGACAAAAGCTTCTATGAATTTGATATTTCTTAATTCTTTCTGAAAATTTGCTGTTCTTGTTTATTGAGGACCAAAGATGTAGAACTCCTTGTCATCTACACTAACTCGAAGAGCGTGCTTGTTATCTTTGATCGAGCTATTGTTGCACGCTCTAATCTTCATTGACGATCTTTATTGCTTTGGTTCGTATTTTTATTGCTTTGGATCGTATTTTTATTGCTTCGGCTCGTGGAAATCGGCAGATTATATTTTTTTTTTTCGTGATTCTTGCATCATTTCCTTCAAAATAACAAAAATTCAACCGCGCTGGAGAATGTCACGACAACTTTTTTTATTTTTATTTTTTTTATTTTATTTTATTTTTTTTCAATTTTGTAACCCTCCCACTCCCTTACGTTACAATCAATCGTCAGATTTTCTGAATGTACACTTTTTAGCTAGTAATTAACCTACCTTATCTTAATCTGATGCGCTTCAGTATTTCTGACGATCAATTTTTTTTACTAATCTGATGAGCTGCCCTAGACGCACGTCCCTACATACAGAACTTATATATGGTGGAGGTACTCAACATGATGCAAGGTACCCCCCCCCATGTTCATCTGATGCGCTCGAGTAAATCCCCCAAAACACCATGGGCTCCCCTACTATTATAAATAGGACAAAAATACACAAGAATGTTAGGGAATTTTGCCCAAGGGCAATATTAGGGAATGTGAAATAATTTTCATTTATATTATCTACTTATTACACTAATGTTGTGGAAGAGAAAGAAAGTGCATTTGATAAAGTAATGGCCGATTCAGAAATATTTTTAAAGTTTTTTCGTAAAAAAGTAAGTTTTTTCCACCTTAGAAATATTTTATTCCCTTTTTTGAGAAAATAAATTAAAAATAGGTATTCTCTTGAATTTCCAAACATGATGTGTTGAGATGTTCCAAACATGGTATTTCAAGCAACTACATTTTAAATTACCCAACGATTAGTTGTAATATCTTTTGGTTTTTGAGAAAGGGGTAGCTCACATCATTGAGTGTCATTTAAAATTACTATTTCAACTTAATTTTGTATTTCATTATTTTTGCATTTTGTACAGTAAATGGCTAAAGTTATTTTCAACTTATTTTTCGTTTGATAACAATTGTCCCCATTTTGTATTTTTTTTAAAAAGAAAAAAAAAATTGGTCAGTTGAAATAAAGCTTCAATAAATTATGTTTAAAATGAAAGCTCTATTTATAAATCAAAACTATTAATATTGTTTTAGTTTTATATAAGCATATTATCATAAAAGTTTTCTCTAGATTTATTAATAGTCTGTATAAGCAAAAATTGTTCTAAAATGTATTGTAGGTAAAAAAAAAAAGCAGCTTTCAAGAACTATTATTTTTTTATATAAACAGGGAAATAGGAAATATTGTACACCAAATATTTGTGAGCACTCTGTTGTATCATATGGATTATCCCAATACTCTGTGTGTGAAAAACTATCCTAAACTTTTTCTTCCATTCCTGCTGATAATTGGCCTGCTCTACAGTTGGCAAAATGGTATGACCAAAAGTCAGCTCCGCAGCCTGCCTTTCTCGTCACTCACTCATTGTCAATAGATGAGAACAGATGAAACAAAAAAGAATTCAATTTTGACGAGGTGATAAACGAATTTGCAAAAAAGAAATGCAGAAAGAAACCGTTATAAGTGGTAAATAAATATGTAACTGCATTAAATGTGTAAGTGAAATTCTTATCTCATAAAATAGTATCTCGTATTATTTAGCCAAAACCAGGGTTCTTCTTTTTATCTTAGATTGCATCACTATCTTTGTCTTTCATGCTCTAAAAAAGATCGTGGGAGCAGAGAACCCCAATTTACAAATTGATTCGTCACGCCATTTTAGGGTTACAAACGTGTACTATTTATTTGCCAGGAGTGGACAGCTCACGTCACTGAATGTGTCGTTTAGAGCTACGTACGTCCTTCCCGGAGTTTCCAGCCACAATTTTGATCCTCATGAGAAGATCGGGGACTTCTGAATATTGGCATCCCTCGGAAACTGCTAGCGACCGCCGAGAGGACTTTCGGAACCACGAATTTAACGTGCACGTACACCGCATGTACATGGTGGTCTTTAGGGTTACCCCGGTATCGATCCTGCAACCTTCCGGATACGAGTCCAACGTCTTAACCACTGGGCCCAAAGTTGTACAAACATTAACATTTTTTATGCTAATTTCCATTTCTGTTGTGTGTGTGTGTGTGTGGGGTAATCCTCTACTAAAGGGCCCAAAATTCGGAACCCGCCTATGACCCCAGCAATCCTAAACACACCACTGAAATTATAATTTACTTTCCATTTCTGGTACAATTGGCAAAGTTACACAAACCCAGTTCGCAAAAATAAGAAGTTCGTAATATGGTCGATAGAAAAATGTAAATAAGTTGGTAAAAAACCGATATTTGACTTGGCAAGGCAATTTATCGACACCCCCCCTAAAAAAGTCTTAGCACACTGGTGTAGCCAGGATTTTGTTTCGGAGGAGGGGGGGCAGAGACAGTTTTGTCCAACTCAATAATTATGCAATTAATATTCTAATTATTAATTGTAATTAGAAATGATATTCTAATTAATAATTAATCTTATTCTTAATTAAGATTCTAATTACTAATTGTAATTAGAAATAATATTCTAATCATTAAATATAATTAAAAATTAGATTATTCATTCTCATTAGAATATTATTTAATTAGCAATTTCAAAAAATATCCTTAAATATATGTTTAAGGATGCTATTCAGTATTAATTTCGCAATTAATATTGCTTCAATATAACAGGGCTGTCCAACTGGCGGCCCGCCAACTTATTCAGCATATTTCTTTTTTCGAAATTTTATGGTATCAAGAAGCATCCGAGACTTGCATTCTTGGTCAAGTCGAATTCCCCGAAGTTTCCTCTTGATCGCTCTTTCACTCCTTTCATTGTAATGGGAGAAAAAGGTACAGGAAATCTACAGGTCAAGGCCAAACAGTCCTACCCTGCACACTGGTGTTCAAACAAATTCCTAGAAATAGTATTGCCTCGCGTTGGCAATACCTTTCGGGGAGACAGGGAGGGAAGAGAGAAACGTTTCAGATAAGCAAAACCTGCCCGCAATTGGTTAAAAATAAAGACCCCCCTCACTGACGCTGCGGCCTTTGTTGATTTCGAAAAGAAATCGAGAGCTAGCGTTCATCAACTCTCCGCTCCTTTCCATTGATGATCTTGATCTGACTGGTTGCGACGAATGTTAGGATCTCAGATAAGCTTGCAGATTTTGGATATGAAGTAAACCTCTCTTGTACCGTAGCTATATTTTTGGGGGGGAACGTGTGAAAACTAATTTTATTGTTAATTGTGAATATTTCATCTTCCAACGATGAGCAAGAAACGGAAGATAGACAGTGAGAATCGAGTGTTCCAGGACCGCTGGGAAACACAGTATTTCATCACGAATAGAAAAGACAAACTCCAGTGCTTGATTTGTATGCAAGTTGTGGCTGTGTGCAAAGCATAT
>JAWZYV010019196.1:0-26567 GCA_038373885.1 Cheiracanthium punctorium
ATACATTGGTAAAAAGTGAAATTAATTTCTTACCAATCGAATAATTTGACTATTATTAATAATAGCTGAACAACACTTTGTCAAAATTTCACCGAAAGTCCCAATCTGAGACTAAAGTAACGGCTAGTTCACACTTTGCATTACACATAAGATTCGATGGTCTAGGGGTAGCGCGCTTATCTCGTAAATAGTAAGCTCAGGGTTCGGGCCCGGGGGAGGAAGATTTTTTTTTTCTCAGAAAAACGGAAATTTAGCATACAAAAAACGAAAACGTAATAAACAGAACAGACATTTTTTGAAAATTTTGCTGCCAGTCGTTTATTTTTTATTAACAAATATATTTTAAATAGTTTATCGGTTTCTTTTCGTTATTTCATCGGAGTCATCCGGAAACGATGATCGGCTTTATGGCCCCCCGAGCGGACATTTTGTACCAGTTGCCGATGAACTTTCCCCTTTTTGGGATGAAAAGCCGTGATCGGCCATTGCTCCTTCTCCTCGGATTTAACTCACCCGCCTCTCATCGACCGATGGGTTATTGCTACTAGGGTTGGGGCCCGTTGTCGCTAACGAGAACCAATGTCAGTCCAAATCTTGCAAAACAGTCTCTGAGGCACTCAACTGTTTTCTTAGTTGTAGTCACTTTCATCGGGTATACTTATAGCCACTTCGAGTGCGCATCAACAATTACTAGAAACATATATTCAAATATAGGCCCAGCAAAGTCGATGTGAATGCGTTCCCATGGTTTACTAGGATATTCCCAATAGTGGACTTTAGCTTTTGCAGGGTCGGCCTTGTGCCTGGCACAATCGGTACAATTTCTAACAGCTTCCTCGATATCTTTGTCGATATTATTCCAAAAGACAAACGATCTCGCTATTGCTTTCATTTTTACCATACCCAAGTGTCCTTGGTGAAGTTCTAAAACTTTCTTTTGGTACTTCTTTGGAATGCAAACTCTGTGTCCATACATGATGCATCCGTCTTCGATGGTATATTGGGCTTCTCTCCCTTGCAAATTCTGGCCTGTACGCAAGGCTTCTAAAAGTGGGCCCAGTTCAACATCTTTCCATGTTTCCTGACTCAACTCCTTTGCAGTGACTGGTAGCGTTTCAATTTGGGTCATTTGAAAGATTGTTATGTCATCTTTTACGTCGAATTCTTCCGAGGTCTTTGGTAATCGGGACAAGAAGTCTGCGTTTCCATGATCATTAGTACTTCGAAATACGATATCAAATTGAAAAGACTATGATATCAATGCGTAATGTAAAAGTCGCGTAGCTGCCAACACTGGTAATCCCCGCTTTGATCCGAATATCGCTACTAAAGGCTTATGGTCAGTTATTAAGGTGAATCTTCTCCCTTTCAAGTACAAGTAGAATTTTTTTACTGCCCAGATTATTGAAAGAGCCTCCTTATCAATTTGTGAATATTTTTGCTCTGTTTTGGTTAAAGTTTTTGATGCGAAAGCTATTGGCCGTACAGATCCATCTGGGTAAAGATGAGATAACACACATCCAATACCAACTGGTGATGCATCACTTGCTAAAGTTAAAGGGAGTTTTGGATCATAATAAACTAATATCTTTGGCGAGCATATTTCCTTTTTAATTTGCTCAAAGGCTACCTGACAATCCTTCGACCATTTAAATTTCACGTCTTTCTTTGTCAGGTTATTAAGAGGATGTGCGATGGTAGCTAAATCTTTACAAACTTTCCCATAGAAATTCACTAGTCCCAAAAAACTTTTTACCTCCTGTACATCTTTTGGTACACGAGCATTCAAAATTGCTGAAACTTTCTCATCTGTTTCATGGAGTCCGTTCGCGTCAATTTTATGCCCTAGAAAATTTATTTCATTTTGGAAAAACTGACTTTTGTTTAAATTAAGTTTCAGTCCATGTTCCTTACATTTTTTAAAAAATTCCTCTAACGCTTTAAAATGTACTATCTCATCGCTTCCAGTTATTCTAGCATCGTCCATAAACACTTTAACGCCTTCCATACCCTGGAATAATCCATCTATGTAACGCTGCCAAATTGCAGGAGCCCCGTTTAACCCATACATAAGTCTCTTACAAACATATAATCCCTTATGCGTGTTTATTGTCAACAGTCTTTGACTTTCGGGGTTAACTTTCATTTGAAGGTAAGCATGTTTAAAGTCTAATTTTGAGAATTGTTTTCCCCCATTTAAACTTGAAAATATTTCCTCTAATCTTGGCAAGGGGTGCGTGCTGTGGCACAATTAAATTCGGGTTCAAGGTTACCGAATAGTCCGCACACAGCCGTCTGACTTTACTACAGGAACTACCGGCGTTGCCCATTCCGAGCTTTCGACCCGTTCTATAATACCCTCCTTTTCCAGTCTGTCAATTTCGGTTTCAACTCTACCCTAACGCAAATGGCACCGACCTAACCCTGCAGAATATGCGTTTAACGTCAGGTTTAAGCTCTAATTTGACTTCGCAGTTGTTTATTTCACCTAGAGTATTATCAAAAATTTCTTTATATTTTTCCAAAAGTTCATTTAAATTCAACTTATTTGTAGCCCTGACAGCTTTAATAGCATGCCAATCCAAATTGATTTTATAAAGCCATTCGCGACCGAGAATGGTGTCCAAATTCTCTTTTACTATATATAAGTTTAAATTCAAAATCTGATTTTTATATTCAACCCTTACGGTGACATACCCCATAGGTACCAGTGAGTCACCTTTATACGTTTTAAAAACTATTTCAGTAGGTTGAATTTTCTTATTAGAAATTTTCCTAAAATTCCTTATGCTCATTACACTGACGGCTCCCCCCGTATCTAATTCCATTGAGCAATTTTTATTCTCAATTTTCAAATTAATCATAATCGGCGGTCGTTTTGGTTCTTCCTCGCTTACTGTCCCTTCACTTGAATTCAAAGCGAATTACGGGACTGGAGTTTCGTTTTCAACAACCTCTTTAACCTGTTTTTGTTTAACCGGCTTCGCACCCGCCTTTTTTGCTGCAAAACAGGCCTTCTGGATATGGCCAATTCGAGAACAAAAATTACATTTACTTGAAATAAATCTACATCTGTCTTTAGTATGATTTGTCCCTGTGCACCGGGAACAAAATAAATCTGTCTTTTGCTTCTGTACTGAGCTTGATTTCCTGTTCATTTGCTTTTTTCCTATGTGCACAGCATTTATTCCACGGCCCATTACATCAGTTGCCCCCTTAAATGCTTTTTCCATAGCTAATGCTATTTGTAAGGTTTTTTCAAGATCAATATTATCCTCCTCAAATAGCCTATCCAGAATTGTTTTATCGCGTAATCCACTTACAAAAACATCACGTAACATAATATTCAACATATTAGTATCGTAATCGCAATTAATTGCAAGCGATCTAAGCTCTGCGATATAACGACTTATACTTTCCCCCTCGTTTTGTTTTCGGTTCAAAAACTTATGACGGGAAGGAATAATCAACGGTTTCGGGGTCAAATGTTGTTTTAACACATCTTTTAATTTTTCTAAGCTTTGATCAGAAGGAATGTCAGGAGCCAGCAAATTCTTAAGTAATTGATATAACTTCGGGCTTAGAGAGGAAATAAAAACCTTAGATCTCTTATCTACAGGTACATTTTGTACATCTAAATAACTTTCGAATCTTTCGAAGAAACAATCAAAATTTTCATATTCTTCGTTAAATTTCTCAAACTGGACAGAAACTTTCTGCGCAGAATGATTTTCTCTCTCTTTCAAGGCCTGAATCAGTTCCTGATTCTGCTTTAATATTTCTTCGAATTTCTGCTTCATTTGATTACTTCTGATATAAACGAAACTAAAACTTTTTACCTTGAGCCGTCTTCGGGCATTGCCCTATATCCAAATTGTTCTTACTTTCGTTATCGTCTTCGTCGCCAGGTGTACGAGGTTCCGAGTGTTTGGGTATGAGGGAGCGAGAAAAGAGGCAATTATATTACGAATCACACATCTTTATATAAACATAAATACACACGGTTTTCATTCTAGTTACATATTACCGCACATCGCGGTTAGCTCAGAAAACAGCGCGCGTTCCCAAGTGCCCTTCATTGCCTCTTGGTTTACCGTTAAGTCCGTTAAGTCCATGGACATGGAGTTTGGGTTTTAGAGTGTAGGTGCAGACACCACAGCTGCCGTCATGGCTGGAGCATACGGTGGCGTGCAGGCTAAACTCAGGTGTCAACTCAAGAAAGAAATTCCTTACATTCATTGCTAGAACCATAAATTTCACTTAGTGGTTATAAGTGCTATTTCAGGGGACAAAGATTTGTGCAGTTTCTTCGAATCTGCTCTGGAGTCTATAAATTCACTAGAAAGCATTACGTTGCAAATGTGTGTGAGGGGCAAGCACTGAATCGTCTATTGCCTCAACGATGGTCTGGGCATAACCGCTGTACATTATAGCGATATTAAATAATCACGCAGAACTTCTCAAGCTTCTTCAGAAGTGTGCTGACTCAAACTCTAGTGATATTTCAATGGAAGCAACTGGGCTGCTTTCCAAATTAAAACTCCTCGGTTTGTATTTCTTGGAACTCTTTGGCATTCCCTTCTATCCCTGTTAGATCCAGCCAATAATGTACTGTAGTCTAAAGCTGTGGACCTGTTGCAAGCGAGGGGAATTGTTGCCAGCATTGTAGAAGAAATTAAAAAGCATTTTTTGTTGAACATTTTAACACCTTATACAAATCGGCTATGACAATGCTATCTTCTCTCTGATTGCAAAAGAAAATTCTAAGGAAACTTCGAATCAGACACGGATTAATGCAATTTTGAGGATAAGAGCGGCTGGTTGAAATTTATGTCCATTTTATGGAAAGGTAAAATAGGATCTCTTACTTTTTTATGTAATTTCTTTTTTTTTCCTTGGCGAGGGCTTAATCCGCCAGCTTTCGAATTCAATAACAAAGATTTTCTTTATCGGCCATGACAATGCCCAGGAATCCAAGGAAATGTTGCAACAAGAACTATTAAGAATGCACCATGATGCCTTTCAGTGGCGGCCCGTGGTCAAAACTGTTAGTTCAGCC
The DNA here is from genome assembly GCA_038373885.1 of Cheiracanthium punctorium. NCBI lineage: Eukaryota > Metazoa > Arthropoda > Arachnida > Araneae > Cheiracanthiidae > Cheiracanthium > Cheiracanthium punctorium. Next base: position 5,060 of record JAWZYV010019196.1, read on the forward strand.
GGAAGCATATGAGCCCCCCCCCTCCTCCGGACAGGAATGGAAAATCTTTGTTATTGAATTCGAAAGCTGGCGGATTAAGCCCTCGCCAAGGAAAAAAAAGAAATTACATAAAAAAGTAAGAGATCCTATTTTACCTTTCCATAAAATGGACATAAATTTCAACCAGCCGCTCTTATCCTCAAAGTTGCATTAATCCGTTTCTGATTCGAAGTTTCCTTAGAATTTTCTTTTGCAACGATAACTTGAGAAGAAAAGAAAAAAAAAAGAAAACGTACTTATTTTTATAAGTCAAATCAATCCTCCTTTCTTTTAAACTTGTGAATCGGTCAGTGATGCCCTCATAAAAAGGCGTTGTTTTAATTCAGATATCAATAATTTTAAAAGCTCTTTAAAATTTCCTATGTTAAAGAATTTTTTCGCTCGCCATGTCCTCTAAATGCCAGTTCTTGCTTACTTAAAAACAATACTGCTTTGATGGGAAATTGTCCATTCATAAGCATCTATTCAGGCTTACCTTCTTGATAAATTCAGCAATATAAAGTCCAGAGTTTGCCGAACATATATTCTCCTTACCCCCTCCCTCACTTCACGAGCCAATCAGTGAGTCGAATTCACAAGTGCTGCCGACCTTTCAAAATCTTGAATGAGCTGAGTCTTAGCTGCGAATCCCCATTATAGCCTATGCCGGAGGAAATGCTTACGTAACCGTTGTCATGGCAACGGTGCTGCCAATTTTCTTATCAGCGCTCTGGGCTGAACCAAAGATTTTCCCAATTGAATTGCGGGAAGATTAAAGTGCTTTTTTTCTGAATGAGCGATCTGGCCACAATACGGTATTTTGGTTTGGTTTTTTTAGAGATTTTTTTAATTTACCATAGGAATTCCATAATTCTAATCTGAATTTAGGAAATTTAGTAGAATAAATTATTTTAAGGTATGTGCTGATAATTTCAAGTGCAGCCCGGCTGTACTTGCTGTATCCCACGAGCCGCCACTGATGCCTTTGACCGAAAAATAGCAAAGCTGAATCTACACTTCAGCCCAGAGAAGATACACCCTCCAAAAAAAGTATTCGAGTATCGAGTAAGAGATCAATTTCCTACGTTGTATTCGTATATTAAAAATTATTTATCATAGAATATGAATAAGGCTATGTATAAATATGACTTTCCGTATTTCTGTCAAGTTGTGCGTTTTTCAAAAACTCAATTATCATTCGCAAATCTGAAATAGGAAATTGATCTCTCCCTCGAATACTTTCTTTGGAGGGTGTACAATTGTTAGAGAGTATGAAAGCTCTCACGTCCATGACCAGCAATTCCTTCGACATGCAGCACCTCAGGTGTCTGGCAAATTTATGCTATATCGATTTGGATGGCGCAACTATTGAAATAGCAACGGCACGAAATTTCTTGCAAAAGAAAATATCAGAGTGGAAACTCTCAGCCACATTGCATGAAATGACAGCATTTATGTTCAATTAAAGAGATGCATTTCTTTCTATTTATTGCCTTCTTGCTTCTGCCTTATCAATAGGAGCATCTACAGCAACCTGCGAGGCGTCATTTAGCACTCTTTCAAGAATCTTAACTCCATTTCGTTCATTCATTCTGCACGAGAGGAAAGCTAACCTAATTCTTCTTGCATTTGAGCATAAACTCATGAACAACATTCCAGTGGAGCTTATTTTAAAGCGGTTCCATGGTGCAAGGAATCGACGTCTACAGCTTTATTGAGACTCGGTTGAGTGTATCGAAAAAAAGAACAATCAAATATACAGTAGGCGCCGCTTAATATTATCGCGGATAATGTTATCATTCGTTTAATATTATCAGAATTATGAAGTCCCGAACGGACATGCTAAAAATATGGGTTTTTGTAATCAAATCCTTCGTTTATTGTTATCAGTTTTGCCTACCATTTTCCATTTTTTCCCCCACCATTTTCGATTTTTTTTCCTGTAACCAAACGTGGATGCCTTTTGTTGGAGGATGAAGGAATTTCGAGTTTGGGCATGTTGCAGGTGGCGATTTCCTTACATTTTCCTCCCGTCCTTGCATTCAGTTTCCACAACTGATGCATCCAAAACCACGTAAACTTTCGTAGACTGGAAAAGCAGGTTCCGCTTCGCTCCTGTCGCTGTTCTTGTTCTTATCGTGAGCAAGTTGTCCAGCCTTTGTAAGGTCTAGAAATTTTTCTCTTTGACCAGTTAAAACGTACTGCACTTTCAAGCATTTTAGCAATGAAGAAAAAACGTAATGATTTAACGATTAAGGACAAAATTGACATTTTGAAGCGCTTTGATAATTACCTAGGATGAGTCAAAGAAATGCTGCTGCTATCCTAAACATTTCTCAGCCACTACTCTGTAAAATTCTAAACAATCGAGACGAGATTGAAAGCAAAGCGAAGTTAAACGGAAATTTGAACTGTAAGCGAAAACGTACTGGAAAAAATGAAGAAGTGGAATCTGCTTTGATTCTGTGGTTTGCCAATGTTAGGGAAAAGGATGCACGTATAAACGGTCCTTTAATGCAACACAAAGCTGAGGATCTCGCATCCAAGATGGGCAACAAAAAATCATCGGAACGGACGGGTGGTTTAATCGCTGGAAAAAAAAAGACAGAACATTGTGTTTAAACGCACACACGTAAAAGAAAAGTATGCTGATTTTCCAGCTGCAAATAAATGGATTTCTGAAGAATGGCCTAAGATAATTGCGATTATGCCCCCAGAATATCTACAGTGCGGATGAAACCGGACTCTATTTTCATGCCTTGCCAGAACACACGTATCTCTTCAAAAACGAGAACTCCAAGGGGTGCAAAGTTGGAAAAGAACGTATAACTGTTCTTTGTTGTGCGAGCATGACTGGACAGAAGAAAAAACTTTTTGTTATTGGAAAAAACAAAAATCCACGATGCTTCAAGGATGTTAAGAAATTGCCTGTGGATTATGCTGCAAATAAAACAGCATGGATGGTAGCTGATCTATTCAGCGAATGGCTTATTAAGTGGGACAAAGAATTATATCACTGTATCGATCTATTCATCGGTAACTGTCGTGCCGACGATGTAAATGTCATATTGAAACATATTAAAATTATTTTCTTACCTGCCAATACTACAGCAACTATCCAACCATGTGACCAAGGAATAATTCGTTCCATGAAAGCCTATTACCGTGGAGAAATGCGCGTTAGAGTTTTGGAAAGTATGGCAGGTATAGAACAGCTCAATGCAAACGCATTAGCAAAGAAGTCGAATCTCCTTCAGGTACTCCATCTTTTGACAAGGTCGTGGGATCGAGTATCCGAGAAAACAATTAAAAACTGTTTCTCACATGGTGGATTTGTTACAGCGGACGAAGGTATGGATGATGTATCGGAATTCAATGAAGCCGAACTCGTACCATCCGACATGACTGAAATTGACTTTGCTGAATGGATGTCTATAGATGAGAACGTTCAAGTGGCTGTGACAACGACTGATGAAGATGTATGCCGAACTGCATCTTATTCCATGCAGGAAAATGATGAAAAATCATCAGATGAAGATGAAACAGATGTGGAAAACATCCAGAATCCTCCAAGTGCTACTGAAATGAGAGAGGCGCTCCATGTCTTGAGACTTGGGGTGCAACACAGAGGCACTGCTGAGGACTTTCGAGAACAGTACATGTATGGAAGTTTTATTAATAATTTTCTAAGACAAAAAAACGAGGCAGACAACTTTAGAAGACTTTCTAATTGTTCCTGGACACTCCTGTTAAATTTTAATTAGTTTACCTATGTATGCTATCACTGCTTTTTTGCAGAACTTTTTTAAAAAAGTGGTTCTGGTAGCTTGAACATTATTGAATTTAACGATTTGTTTAACATATCGTTTGAATTAACCTTTATTTAAATTTGTACCTGCACAAATATATGTTACTTAGTACATAATAAAATTAAATTTTTCTGTTTTCTTATACTTTTCGTTTATTCTTATCAGCCGGTTATTGTTATCAAATACCATCTGTCCCAAAGTGATTACATTAAGCGGCCCCTACTGTACTTGGATAAAATGAATAAATAAACTTTATTATTTCTCACAGGACCTTTAAAAAAGGTATACGGGTTTCGAAAGCAACAAAAGAGTGCTTTCTTCATAAGTACCTAAATGTGTACCATCCAACGGACAGCAAAGCATGAAAATGCAATAAATAAATTAATTATTTAATTAAATAAAAATATTATTTTGTGTTTTTATGCTTTGATGTTTGCTGGATGGTGCGTATTAAGTATTGATGAAGAAGGCCCTCTTTTGTGGCTCCCAAAACGCTTATACCTTTTTAAAAGGTCCTGTGAGTAATTACAAAGTTTGTTTATTTTCAAGACACTATTCTTAATTCCGGCATTTAATCTATTCCGAATTTCTTTTTTTTAAACCCATTTATGCCTAGTGTCCCTTTTTTGGGACGGCATTTTCGCTATTAGTCGAAAACGTTATTTATATTTCCTAGCCTTTATTCATGAGTATTGAGCCTCCACTCTACAAAATATTTTAACATGACCAAATAGGATGTTAATATTTCGATTTTTATGCATAATGATTTTAAAAGAAATCATCCCTTGTTCAAGAAGTTGACGTCAGAAATTTATCTATTATTCCTGTTATCAGTAAAAATCGAAGAAAGTCGCAAAAATATCCAGGCACAAATGGGTTAATATTTGCTGTTTACTTTCCTTAGAGCGTATTTCCTTAGGCTGCCTTGATAATAAAATATAAAAATTTTTGGCAATGAAGTATTGTTTTAGCGGTTAAATAGTTTTGTTTTGTTTTAGTTTGCAGATTCAAAAATCGTGCCCACTCTGGGTATTTTTGTGCCCACTCATTAAACTAACCCTAGCTACGGGCCTGCTTTCAATAACAACGGACGCCATTTCTAAACAAAAACAACGCGCAGAAAGTAATCTTCTAACCATTGACATTGGGAGATGGCTCAAGTGGAGGAACAGGGTTCTGTCCTCTCGCGGGGCCGTCGGTCTAGCGGTCTGGAATTTTGGGCGGTTTTCTCCAGATATAACGTGAATACGTGCTAGATACCCAGAAAAGTTCTCCCCCAAGGCATTTGCCCCCCTGTGTTTGTCCTTTCTTTGACGTGGATTTATAAGCGGTTCCTCGTGAACAAGCACACAAATCCGAATACATGTTCCTACAACAGCAACAACAAGTAAAAGTCTAAACAAACTCGACGAACCTAATTCGCTCTCAGTTTACTTCGTTTGAAACTAAGTGCACTCAGTTTTGTATACGAACGCTCTAGTTTTTAAACTGAAAGCACTCAGTTTCCTTTACAAACACCTTAGATAGAAACTCGTTGCACAAGCGCAACTCGTTTGGCGTTTACGAATGCGGCCTTTCTTTTGCCTTTACGAACAACTTCAGTTTATTCAGTTTCGTTGCCTAGAAGATGTGTATGTTTACAATTTGCGTTTGTTTTTATTCTTCTCGAGGAGTTTTTAGTATATGCTGAACTTAAAATCGACAGGATTTAAAAAGAAAGAATAGCCATCTTTAAAGTGCACTGATCAAAATTTAGAAATTTCAACTTAAGCATTTTTTCAAAAGTATTTACTGTTACAAATTTTCGTTGCAACCCGCTGTTCTGGGGTTTAAAATAGTTCAAAATTCGTATTCTACGCTGCAAATAATTAAATTTTTGCTCTTTGTTGGATCAAAATCGGTCAACTAGAACCGGAGATACGGAGGTTTCAGTTTCCCTATTCAGTAGGATTTCTAGAAATCTCGAGAAATATTGGTCGTAGGCCTTCGGTCACTTCACTTTTGGAGACTTAATTTTAGCACCAAATTTGGCGATATTTTACCAAAAGTCGCCAAGCTTGGCGACACTTTGGTCATTTGGCGTGATTTTCCCTATGGGGCTTGTAAAGTTGCTTTTGCTGCATTACCATGCATAACTGCTGCATTACCATGCATGCACCTCACTATTTCATCTATGAAGCAATCAAAATTCCGCCTTATGTGGAATCTTCGAGAAATAGACTCTTCTGGAAACTTGTAGCTTCTGCGTTGCCTATAACTACAAGCATTCAGAGGCCCCAGTTCAGTGTGAGTTGAGCTCTCGTAGAGAGAGTTTGCTGTGTTACGCTTCAAAAGCGGTGCTCCCGCTTGCTTTTCGAAGCTGTTTTTAAAGTGCTGTGTCTAAATTCTTTATTGCTGTGTCTTAAGGGATAGTGTACGATATCCCTTGCATATTTTCACTGAATTTTACATGTGGAAGTGTTTTGCTTTGTGTGAGAATCAGTGGCGGATCCACGGGGGGGCTCTGGGGGCTCGAGCCCCCCTCCCTCAGAGCTAGAAATACACTATGGATTAGGGAAGTTAAAAAAGCTGTAAATTTTCACATGAACTGAAATTTTAAAAAGTAGCACGGTATATACAGTTGACTCTCTGTTTAACGACGATCTCTTTCCAAAGACGATATTTCAAAGTCCCGGCAAATCCAACGGAAAAAATGTCTATTCATAGACGACGTCGTTTCTGTTTAACAACGATTTTTGTTTCTTTCATCTTAAGCTAAAGGAACAGGGGAAAAAAATGTTAAGAGTGGGGGGAAAAAAGTGCCGTGGAATGTCAAAACTGCAATGCGCAAGACAATCTAAACTACCTGAGTGTATTCTAAAAGGTATTTTAGAAGCAAAGAGAAAATTCTTGAAGCAGCACAAAAATGTAGTTCCGGATCCAAATCCAAACGGCCGAAAAGTCAATGTGACCGATTGGAAGAGTTTGCCAAGGCACTTCTGCATGCAAATGGTTGCATGAAGCAAGAGCATCCTACATTCTAATTTCTGGGCCCCACCATGGCCGAGTGGATAGGACACTCGACATGATAGGCGGCTGAGGTGTAAAGGGCCCGCGTTTGGGCCTACCGCGAGGCTGCAGATCTAGCTATCTGGAGTTTTTCCAGATGGTTTTCTCCAGATTTAACGTGAATACGCGTTAGAAACTATGAAAAAAAATCTTCCAACCAAGGCAACTGCCCCAGAATGTAGATGCCTCTAGTATAGGCTTGCCACGTAACAACACATAACACATAACTCCAATTTCTGGAGGCCCGACGAGTGGCTGAGCGCATAGCGCTCGCAACTGGGAGAAGAAAAGTGCCTGGTTCAAACTCAGGTCGCATCCGTCAATCTAGCTGTTGCATCATGTCGCCTTTCAAGCGAGTAACTGACTCCATGGTTCCTGGTTGCCATGAAGACAGACGAATTATACTCTCTTCGGAGTGAGTGGCAACGGCGAAGGGAAGAACGAACGTGAGAAAAAACAGAACAGCTTGCAGCAGTTATTGTTATGCCTTATATTTAGTTTTGATTCGTGTGTTTAGAATTTAGAAATGCGGTTTTACTTCTAAATAAATGTTATTAGTGAAAAGAACTTCTTATTTGTCCTAATCAATTCGGCCGTCTCATTTATTTAGATTAAATGAGTAGTTTTTTCTCTAGTCGCCGACAGATATATATTTTTAATTCCATTCTTTGGGATGTTTGGTGACATATTTAATTGGTGCCCCCGGGTGGGCGGCCTGGATTGAAACGGCATTAAGAAGCCAAGAAAGGTATGATTATTTAGAATATAATAGATTTAGATGGAAGATTTATTATTACTGATTTACTGTTATTGAAGATTTATAGATTTAGTATTATTAATGATTTACTGTTATTGGACATTTATATTTAGTACTAGTAGAAATGGATATTTTGAAAAGAAATAAAATGGCTCATAGAGCTTCATTTACTAAGGCATATAATAAATTAGAAAGTACATTAAATGATGATAGCGTCGATTATGATGAAATAGAAATGTGTTTAGGCTTATTGAAACAGAAGGCAGAAACTTTAGAAATAACTCATAACAGTTATTCAGATAGTTTAAAGGATGAAAGGGAATTTGAAACAATTTACTACGGTTGAAGAGTATCGGGAAAAAGCTTTAAGAATTCAGATAAAAGCTAAACGTGTGTTGGATAACGTTAAAAAGATTCCGATTGAAAATAAGACTTCCGATAATAATTCTCAGTTACAAAATGATAGAACTCCGAAAACTTTGTGTACACGGCTCCCCGAAGTGGAACTTTATAAATTCGGTGGAGATTTAAAGGACTGGTTGACATTTTGGAACCAATTCAAAAATATACATGAAAATGTAAATTTAACGAATGCAGATAAATATCATTATTTAATTCAGTCAACTAAAATTAGATCCGAAGCTAGAGAAATAGTGGAATCGTTCCCAGTGACAGAGGAAAACTATTCTTTAGCTCTAGAAAGCTTAAGAGAAAGATATGGAAGAGAAGATTTATTAATAGATTTTTATGTTAGGGAGCTGTTAAAGCTTGTTTTGAACAACGCGAATAGGAATAAAAGTGATTCTTTGAGTTGCTTATATAATAGGTTATCTACTCAATTGAGAGCACTAAGCTCCTTAGGAGTTACATCTGAAATGTGTGGGGTAATATTATATCCTCTCGTTGAAAGTTCACTACCAGTGAATGTTTTACGTTCATTCGAACGACAAAGAAAAATTATAGAAAGTGAACAAAAATTGTCGAGTCTTGATGCTATAGTTTATTTTTTGAAGAATGAGGTACAATCCGAGGAAAAAATAAAATTAAGTAGAACAGACATATTTCATCCCCCATCAGAGAAAAAGACAGTGACGTCACCGAAAGATCACAAGAATTCGGCATCGGAATTAATTAGTCATAATTCGAATGATGATACATTGTGCATGTTTTGTTTAAAAAATCACGCGACTCGATTTTGTAAGAAAGCCTATTTTATTCCTTTGAATGAAAAACTGTCTGTAGTTAAAAGAAAAGGTTTGTGCCACGTCTGTTTAACTAAAGGACATTTGGCTAAATCCTGTCCATCCAGTATAAAGTGTCATATCTGTTCTAAAAGACATTTGAAATTTATGTGCCCTAGTTTAGAGTCTAATCAAACGGGCGAAGTACCAAAAGAAAATAATGAAAATAAAGAAAACAGCACAGACACTTTGTACTCACGCGCACAAGCAACGAATGAAGTGTTTTTACAAACTCTTGTAGTTATTATTAAAGGGGCAAAGGCACAGCGTAAGGCTAGAATTATTTTAGATACGGGTTCTCAAAGGTCTTATATTAAAAAATCTACCGCCGAAGAGTTAGGTTTTGATATTCAGAGAGAAGAAGAGTTTTCACACTCATTATTTGGAGGTGAGAAAACTAAGACACAACGGCATAATTGCTATAAAATTTATCTTGATAGCCTTGACGGTGAATATAGTTGTAGTTTAGATGCATTAGATCAGGATATAATCTGCAATGACATAGCTAGCGTTCAGTATGGACCTTGGATGCGTGAATTAAAACAAAAAAGAATATTCATAACAGATTTTCGAAAAGATTTGAAGCCCATTGAAGTTCTTTTGGGATGTGACGTTGTTGGGAAACTGTTTACGGGTAAGCAAGAACGGCTGTCATCTGGTTTGGTTGCCATGAAGACAAAATTAGGTTGGACCCTGATGGGAAAAGTCCCTCAGTTTCACTATCAAAATGTGAATATGACTGTCGTTAGTATGCTGTCTCAGGACTTACCTGTTTCAATTTTGTGGGATTTAGAATTCATCGGTATTAGTGATCCTGTTGAGCAAAATACTAAAGAAGATTTGCAGAAGTCAGTAATGATTCATTTCCAAGACACTGTTCGGCAAACCTCAGATGGAAGGTACGAAGTAAGCTTGCCATGGAAAGATGATCACGCCCTTCTACCGGATAACTATGACTTGTCTCTAAAGAGGTTAGCATCTACTTACAAGAAATTAGAAAAAACAGGATATAAAGAAAAGTATCAGCAAGTTTTTGAAGAATGGATAGAAGAGGGAGTGATTGAAGACGTCCCTTTTGAAGAATTGTCATTGAATGAATCGCATTACCTTCCTCATCGGCCTGTTATTAAAGAAAAATCAGTGACCTCTTCTTTGAAAATCAGGTCCGTCTTTGACGCCTCAGCTAAGATTCCTAACTATCCATCACTAAATGATTGTTTAGAGACCGGAACTAATTTTATTGAGACAATTCCTGCATTTTAGCAGGTTTCGACTGTATGAAATTGGTATGATTTCTGATATAAGAAGAGCATTTCTGCAAATTTCACTTAATGAAAAGGATAGAAATTTCTTACGATTTCTTTTATATGATGAACAAGATCATGTCAAGACCTATAGACACAGACGAGTCGTTTTCGGTCTGACCAGCAGCCCGTTTTTGTTAATGGCTGTCATTCACCACCATCTGTCAAAGGAGACTTTTAAATTACAGTACTCTGAAGAGTTGTTGGAAAACTTGAGAAACAGTTTTTATGTAGACAATTGTGTCGTGAGCCTACAGACTGTGACAGAATCAGAAACTTTTATCAAGACAGCCACAGAAATCATGAAAGAAGGTCAATTTGACTTAAGAGGTTGGGAAAGCAATGAGCCATCTGTTTGCTCTATTTCAAGTTCTGAATCGCATGTTCTGGGCTTGGTATGGAATAAAGACTCCGGCAACTTGAGAATTGATTCGGAATCGCTGAAATTAGAAGAATCGGAAAAGTTAACGAAAAGAAAAATTTTATCCATCATAAGTCGAATTTTCGATCCGATTGGATTTCTTGCTCCAGCTTTAATTCGACCCAAACTTTTACTTCAAGAAACGTGGAAGTGTAAAGAACATTGGGATTCAGAAGTTAATGATGACATAAAAAAAAAGGTTTTGTTCATGGGTTAAAGGTTTATACTGTTTCAATGATATTAAGATCTCAAGATGGTTAGGAGTTACGGCAGACTCAACTCTAAGCTTTCATACATTTGTTGATGCAAGTCAGACTGCTTATTCGGCTTGTATTTTTATAAGATGCGAAACCTCTAATGGTACTGTTACAGTCCAGTTACTCCAAGCTAAGTCAAGAATTACTCCGTTGAAAAAAATAACGATCCCTCGCCTTGAGCTCATGACAGCTACTATTGGAGCGAGATTATTTGATTCCGTCAGCCGTGCCCTAAATTTAGGAAAAGATAATATTGATACATACTTTTGGACAGATTCTTCGACAGTGTTAACTTGGATAAAGCGTCAGAAACATTGGTCAGTATTCGTGAGCAATCGAATTGCTGAGATAAGAAAGCTGACTCCTAAGAACTGGTTCCATATTCCGGGAAGTCAGAATCCTGCTGACCTTGTCTCTAGAGGATGTGGAGCTAAACAGCTTCTGAGGTCGGAGTGGTGGTTAGGACCAACCTGGCTAAAGAATCCTAAAGACGATTGGCCTAAGTCAGTTGGGAACGTCGACGAAGAGGAAGTTCAAAAGGAGAAACGGAAGACTGTAACTTCGGCTAGCAACGTAGAATTTCAATCCACTGCAACGCTTTTAGCAACGAGAATTTCAAAGTTTTCAAGAATAATTAGAGTTTTAGCATGGATGTTATGCTTTCAACCAAAGGCTAAAGATTTAGGGAAACATTCAGATTTAACACAAGAAATAATAAATGCACGGAAAACACTATTACATTCAGTTCAAACAGAGTGTTTTAATGACGAAGAAGGAAGAAAATCATTAAAAAACTTTCAAATCTTTACAGATAGTCAGGATATGCTTCGACTGAAGACCAGACTTACAAACAATGATGAGTCACCCGATTTCGATGCTCCATTAATTCTCCCGTCAAAACATTTAGTGATCAAGCGACTTATTGAACAGGAAAACTTAATTAAAAAACATGCTGGAACTTCCATTCTTCTAACTATCCTACGAGAAAGATCTTGGATCATTAAAGATCATAAAACTATTCACTCTGTTATTAGAGAATGTATAACTTGTAAAAGACAAAGGGTAAAAAACCTGGAGGTTCCATTTCCACCTTTGCCTTCAGATCGAACTAGATTATCAGCAGTGTTTGAAGTATCCGGTGTGGATTTGGCCGGACCCTTGATAACCAAGTCTAATGAAAAAGTTTGGATCGTCCTCTTTTTCTGTGCTGTTTATAGGACTGTCCACCTAGAGTTGATACCTTCTCTCAGTACAAATGCATTCATTCAAGCATTACGAAGATTTATTGCACGGAGAGGTAGAATATCCGTTCTATATTCAGATAATGGGACTAACTTTACTGGCTTGAATTCTGCATTAAAACAGCTCCATTGGTCAAAAATACAAAGAGAATTTGAAGTTAACCAAATAAGATGGAAGTTTAACCCACCTGCTGCCCCATGGTGGGGAGGATTCTGGGAACGGCTAATTGGAATCCTTAAAGACCTTCTCAGAAAAAACTTAGGACGTTCAACCCTGGCTTATGAAGAACTCTTGACTCTCGTCTGCGAGTGTGAATCCGTTATGAATAACAGGCCTTTAACATACTTATCAGAAGACCCCGATTTTAAAGCTTTAATACCTTCATCATTCCTACAAGATATCCCTTCAAATGATATGCCCGATCTGGACAAAATTGACAAGACCAATATCAATAAAAGATACAGATATGTTCAGAGACTGAGAGAAACGTTAAAAGAAAGATTTCGAGCTGAATACTTAGGGTTCTTGAGGTCCTCCATTCCTAAGAAACTCGACCAAATTAAAGTTGGAGATGTTGTCCTAATTGGTAGGGAAGATAAAAAACGACTTTACTGGCCCTTGGGTCGAGTGATCGAACTTTTTCCTGGAAGAGATGGACGTGTCAGACTAGTGAAGTTAAAAACGTCCAAAGGAACTCTACTCAGACCTATCCAAAGATTATATCCTTTAGAGGTCACTGAAACCACGAGTGCTCCGACCAGTGTCTAGAACTTGATATAGACTCTTTTACATATTGAACACTTTTAGGACTCTAATTTTAAAATTTTACATCTCATTATTGTTATATATTAATTTGTGTTTTAGTTTTGAATATTTGAATTATATGTTTAGGAAATGTTCAGTATTTTTCAGTTTTCTTTAATGTTTCGTTTTGTTGAGTTTTCTCCTAAGAGTACAAAACTCAAGTGGGGAGAATGTTGCATCGTGTCGCCTTTCAAGCGAGTAACTGACTCCATGGTTCCAGGTTGCAATGGAGACAGACGAATTATACTCTTCGGAGTGAGTGGCAACGGCGAAGGGAAGAACGAACGTGAGAAAAAACAGAACAGCTTGCAGCAGTTATTGTTCTGCCTTATATTTAGTTTTGATTCGTGTGTTTAGAATTTAGAAATGCGGTTTTACTTGTAAATAAATGTTATTAGTGAAAAGAACTTCTTATTTGTCCTAATCAATTCGGCCGTCTCATTTATTTAGATTAAATTAGTAGTTTTTTCTCCAGTCGCCGACAGATATATATTTTTAATTCCATTCTTTGGGATGTTTGGTGACACTAGCCGTTCGGAGTCTTACGCAGTTTTCTCCGATACTTCTCATAAATACGGATTAAGACCCCTTAGAAAAAACTCCACGTAGGGCACCCCGTACTCGGCTTAGATCCCTCTACCTCATGTAGATAATTGTTCGTATTACCAAAATAAAATAAAATCAAGCAATTACTGCAGTGCTGTTATTCTGGCGGATAATTTTGGAATGCAAAATTTTCAGGCTTCGGCAGGTTAGCTAGAAAAATTCATAAAATGGAAGCTGACGCATTTCACATTTGAGAAAATCTGGAAGAAAGAATAACGGGAAGGCGAAAAATGAAACAACTGACTCATTTTGATTTTCTTGAAACCTTATTTTAAAGTATTGCTTGTTTTTACTACCCTTTTTTAAGGTAACTTAAAATAATTTTTTGTGGATAATAAAATAATATAATGATAATAAAAGTAACATCTTTAAACAAGCTAATATATCAAGAAAAATATGCACTGTCCTAAGATTCTATAGTGTAAAGGGTTGGTATTGGTGCTGTAGGGTTACGCCAATTATCTGCACATGAAATCTAAGCCGATGGGTGGGTTGCATTCCGTGGGGGTCTTTCTAAGGGGTCCTAACCCTTATTTACTCTAAGTTTCAGAGGAAAGCACGGAAAACTCCGAACAGTTAGGTCGGAGGACGTGAACTGATTTTGAACCAGGCACCTTCCAAAGTGTAAAGGGAAATGTTATTCTTTTACAAATTCTGTTTGTTGAAGATCTCTATTTAAGTACGATTTTTCACGTTTTCACGGTTCCTTGAAAGCCGTTAAACAGAGAGCCAACTATATACACATATCAAGAATATTTAGATCAATACTTATTTAATCCTTGTGGACTAAACATAATTTCTCTATTTACAAAAATGATATAGCTTTTATTTTTGAACAGAAGGAGGGGCAAATTTTATTGACTCGCCACAGTGGCTATCTCTTTACCAAGGTGGTCACTTTAGCAGGTTCCACCGTATTTGAATGGACGACGGCACACTGATACGGGGAAAAAATCTTCCGTTGCTCTCTCCATTTTATAGGGTCCGGAGCTTGCGGTTTAGTGCAGAAATCTTTTATCGCTAAACCCCGAATTGCCATTAAAAAGTCGTAAAATTCGCGACGAGAATGCCCTCTTACCCACTGAAGTCACGTTAGACGCATCGGCCTTAAGTGATGCTGAAGCATAGATGAACAATCAAACCCTCCGCAATGTGTACAGCTTTTATTCTTTCAACTGCTCTCATAAGTTGTCCACACCACCCAGACGTATGGGTACAAATCCTCATTATAAAAGTAAAACATAATCTAAGATATCAGACAAAGCGAGTACCTGGCAATGTATAGCTGGTCTGGTTTTAAAAAAGAAAGCTCAAATTGTAAATAGCAGGTAATAGCGGGGCCTTTGCGTGTATTTTGAAGAGTCATCCAAAGAGGCCTACGGATGCTCGAGTCTACGTATACATCAGGCATTTCTTAAGCTTCCCAGTGCTTTCAAGCGTTATTTAATGTAGTTTTAAGTAGTAATTGTGTTACTAATTCAAGTACGAACTCATGATTAATTTGTTTGTTTGTGGGATTACCAGGGTGCGAATTGACGGGGGGGGGATGCCGGGGATTGTCCCCGGCTGAAGAATGTAATATCCTCGGCTAGAGAAATATTAATAGATCCCTGCCAGGGATACTATTTATCCCCTGCTGAAGAAATGTTAAATGAATCTCTGTCCCTACAAGTTCAACAGTACCTAACGATATTAAGTATTGAGAATAGAAATTCTTCTTTTGTTTACTAGACAAAGGAGCAAGTTACAAACATCCCTTTGAAATAGATGTACACATGCCTGATGCTACTTCTCATTCTGTAACTGGGGTCAGGTTTTAAAGGAAGACTGCGAAATGAATGAAAAAGCACTGCTCTTCCGCGAGGCGAATTTGAGGGTAGACGTAAAATCGACATAGGCAGGAATATATCTGCATAGAAAATCGGGGGTCGACTTTTGTTTGAATTTGCCGTGTTTACGCGCGTAATAGTCGCACCTAGACTTTCACAATGAAAAATTGGCGAAAAAAGTGGGGAAATCTACTATATAATATTGTACATTCTAATGCTAAAACATTAAGGGTGTAAAAAAATACATTAAGT
Organism: Cheiracanthium punctorium; assembly: GCA_038373885.1. Taxonomy (NCBI): domain Eukaryota; kingdom Metazoa; phylum Arthropoda; class Arachnida; order Araneae; family Cheiracanthiidae; genus Cheiracanthium; species Cheiracanthium punctorium. The sequence goes on from JAWZYV010019196.1 coordinate 20,648, forward strand.
AATTAGAAAACTACCATTTGTTTCCAGATCATGTTCTGTTTATTGAATAGTCTTTTCGTCAGTTGCATACAAAAAAGAGGCATTTTTTCTTTTGATGATATTACAGACATTAAATTCACTAATAATCTTTGTCAAAATTTTGACAAAAAATTCTGATAACATAATACACAATTCATAATAATTTTCTAGATTTCTCTTATATTCATTTACTTGATGAAGGTCAAATACGCGACTGCGACTTTTATGCGGGGAAAATATTTCGACGATTTTTTCTGCTTCAAAACGGGGGTGAGACTGTCGTGCGAGGGCGACTATTAGGCGAGTAAACACGGCAAGTCACTTCCTAGACATGTTGGTGGCTGCATTTGTCATGTAATACCTAATATATTATGTGAGTGAAGCCCCCCCCCCTCTCTCTCTCTTTCTTTCTTTCTTTTTTTTTTTTCAAAATATCCCCTCCTGGAGAATGTTGTTTTTCAAATGTTCCTCCCCGGAGAAAATGTTCAATTCGCACCCTGGGGATTACGGCCGATTAGCTACGCGTGGGCTCTAGGCCGAAGGGTGGGGCGCCCTCCGTGGGGTCTTTCTAAGGGGTCCCAGCCCGTATTTACGCTAAGTTTCGGAAAAAAACACGGAAAACTCCGAACGGTTAAGTCGACGGACGCGTGATGGGACCCGAACCCGGACCTTCACACTTCACCCGTCTACCATTTCCAGTGATATAACTACTGTGCCATGGTGAGGCTTAATTTGTTTGTTATGATACATATTGACATTAAGAAAATAGAACGATTCACGATTGCTTATTTTAGTTTCACAAGTGGATATTTAATATACTTTAAAATAAATAAATACACAAATGAAAAAGCCATTTTTATAATGAATATTTCATGAACGTAGTCGTATTTCCTACGTTATTTTAAACAATTTAACATTAATCATTAATCTTTAAAAAATGATGAATTAAAGCGCATTTCAGTGTTTTCGGGATATCCTGTACATTCGAGAAAATTGATAAAATACGCTTTATAGCGCGATTCATGAATTAATTATTCTTTAATAAACACATTTCATGTATTATATGCAGTGGCGTAGTCAGAAAATTTTTAAGGAGGGGGGTTACGACTACTGCAACTCACATATATGCATCCATGTGTGTAAGGGAGTGAAGAATATACATTTTGCATGGCAAAAAATTCCTCATGAGGGGGTCCCCCCCCCTTCCCTTGGCTACGCTCCTGATTATATGTTATTCTTTTGTCGCTTTCTCAATGGAACTTTGGAATTGAACAAGCATAATGAACGCTTGTACAAAATATTAACTACATTTGAAGTTTCCATGTAAACGTGCAAAAATCAAAAATTTATAATTTACTGTATTTCAGCACTGTACCACATGTAAGTCTAAATCACATAATAAAGGTATATATAACTGATAAATAACATAATCAACTAGAAAAATTAAATTGTCTAACTAGTATTACAGCGTCGTGTTTATTTACAGGAATAAACTACCCAAGTAATACGATTTCTGATTAAAATAATTTATTTATAAATAACACATGAATAATTATTCACTACACATGATTTACATACATATTTTTAGAATTTCTAAATAAATTATAAAAGTGTTCACTTACCTTTACATTCAGAGCAAAATGCTCGAATTTTATGATAAATATATATAAAAAAAGGCGCAATCTTTACAAAATGTTTACCTACATCTAAAGTTCTTTAGTACGACAAAGCTATAAAAAATTGTTTTAAAATAATAAAATAATATAAATTTATAATACTTATAATAATAAAATAGAACAGTGCGAATGGGGAAAACAGGCCTCAATGATTAACTCATTTTAAGCGGTGGCAATTCATGCGCAGGCCCGTTGCTTAGGGACCGCCCCGGTAATAGTGATAATAGTTGTAAATAGCAATTGAGGTTGGTTTAATACAGTCCGCACAGAAAAGGATGGGAATTACTTAATCTGGAAAACTTAGTGCCACCCTAAAATGCGAAAATGTATGCTGTGAATACTATATATTGCCCGGTAGCTGTGAAATGGATTCAGTAATGCATTCAGCAATTATACTCTGTACACACTAAAATATTAATGGGTAGGACCCGCGTACAACAACATGAATAAAGGTCGTTGCTGATTAACCACGTCTTTTCGTCACTACAGTGGTTAAGGCGACATTTTTCTGGCGAAATGTACGACTTTTAATGACCAGTCGGGATCTATTAACTAAAGATTAATGTGTTAAACTGAAAACCCTGTCCCCCCACATAATGGAGAGAGAAACGGAACATTTTTTTCCCGTCGTCCATTGAAACGCATAAAACACGTGGCTTATGAGCATCGGCCTTCACTTGATCGGTACAGGGCCAGTAGCGGATCCAGGGGAGGGCTAGGGGCTTCAGCCCCCCCAAAAAGAGATTGCTCAAGGGTAACATTCTGCTTTATTATACACTTTAAATAGCTAAAATGGTCCTATTTTATTACTTAGCCCTCCCAAAAGCCTAATACATTGGTTCAGACTAAAACCTTGATTTATAGTACATTTTAATTGGGTGAAACAAGCTTTTTAAAAAATTTAGCCCCTCCCAAAAAAAATTTCTGGATCCGCCACTGTACAGGGCGCACGATAGCTCTGCCTCCCCCCGCCCCTTCCGAGGATTCTTTCGACGGTTCTTGCAGCAGACAACATACTTATTCAGCTGTGATATACCATGTCTAATTATTCATTGGGAGAAAAAGTATTGGGAAACCAATGTATCATCCTAATGAAAAACGGACCCCCCCCCCCCCCAGATGGATTCTCTGGATCCGCCCCTGGTGAGAATTACAGCATTTTCGAAAGCTTCGGTACTGAGTGGACTGTTATAAACGAGCTACTGGCCGTTAGTGCCTGTGAATTTTGTACAGCTGATTGCTCGACTTAGTTCTAGATGGTTGGTTGGATTTTATTGGCACAAGCTCCAAAAAGGACATACTGCGCCAGACTGTGTATAAAAAATTGGTAAAATAGATAAAAGCTTACAAGTAAAAAAGTATCATAAAACCATTAAATTCGAAAATTCCAAAAATCTAAAAAATTAAAAAACAAACTGAAAAGGTAGATAAAAGTAAGTCAGACATCTGGATGGGGGCTCCCCATCCAGATACCAGTCAGACAACAGCATACGCTTCTCACTGAGAAAAGAATATCAATGTGTTGAAGAAAGAAAAACAAATTGTGGTATGGGGTTTCACCCAATAAATCGTCAAGTCTGGGATGAGAACAGTTAAAATAGGTTTGGTAAAAATTATTCAAAGCTGTGCAAGAGGTCAAGACATGAAGAAGGGTGAGATGAGTATGACATTGGGGGCACTCTGGGGCAGGTTCACTCATTAGTAGGTGCCCAGGGCTGGGGAGTAGCGCGCTACAAGTAGCGAAACTACAGTAGTCGCTACTTTTTTTAGTAGTTTGTAGTGTAGCGCGCTACTTTTTTAAAAAAGTAGTTTGTAGTGTAGCGCGCTACAAAAAATTAGTAGTTTGTAGCGCGTTTTGGAAGCTACTTTTGCCGCGTCATCAATTCCGGTGATTGATCTCGTGGTGCAAATTCTCTTTCTTATGACACCTAGCATAGAACTGGAACTGATGCTTGAAAGAATACCCAATCCCTCCCCCGCCCCTCCCAAGGTGTCCATGTGTGCCCCGTGCCCCCCCGGGATTCTATGGGGGCACACACCACACGCACATGAGTGAGGGGGGGGAAGGTTTTTTTTTTACCCTGACCTGACCTTGTGCATCTTTTTCTTTTTATCGTTCTCATTATTATTTGTAGACTCACCAATCTGCTATAAAGAGTACAAAAAAGAATCCAAAGCTGATCATACTTAGATGGGACCTCGGGGTACTGGGTTACTTGTAGGCAAAGGCGCACCCACGGAGAGGCTATGAGGGCTAAAGCTCCCCTAAAACTGGAGATTTAGATCTGAAAACCTTTAAAAATTGAAAAATATCATTAATGAATTAAAACATTTTATTATTAAAAATTATCTTAACTATTTCTAAAATATTTTTTAACCAAATCAAAAAAAGAGACGTTGGTTTTTAAGTAAATACTTACAGTCAGTGTATGAAATATAGTTAAACTCTATTACAACGTCAGTGAAAAAGTCAGGTATTTATTTATGACTCAACGAGTTACGCTGATAGTGGCCTTGTGTCCCATGGGCGTGTGATACAGAATATTTTGACATTATAAAGGGATTATTACTATAATCGAGGTCACTATAACCAAGTTCATCAATATTTGTAGTCTTAGCCCCTCCTAAACTAAAATCTTGGGTGCGCCACTGCTTCGGGGCCCCTATACTATACCATACCAAGCATTTTAACATATTTTCAGAGTCTCATTATCACACGGACGTGCGGGCAATAGCCCGGAACCCCTGAAAAATAGAGGCCTCGCAAATCTCTCTATTTATTGTACATTAAATTTATATATGCTGCAATAATAATTTTTCTTAAGCTAACTTTCCTTTATGATATCTATATCATAATTGTGTAACAATAAAAAGGCTTCCAGACTTATATTTTCCGTTCTTCTAACTCAATGATAATGGTTTCTAAGACTAGATTAATAAAATAGAAATTAAAGGCGTTTTTGAAAACTTATGGCCATATGTACTTATCATAAAATATCCATTAGTTAGCATTTATATATATATATATATATATATATATATATATATATATATATATATATATATATATATATATATATATATATATATATATATATATATATATATTATATATTATTATGATGATGAAGAAAGAAAATTTTCCGGCAGGCCAGGCGAAACTTGGCGCACACATACGCTAATAATATAAATAAATTTTAAAAAATATTAAAATCAATTTTAAATGCATAGTCTTGTTCTAAATGAGTATAAATACATGGTTAATTTTTAATTCAATTTTAGAAATATTTAAAAATGTTTTATTTTTATGCTGGGAAAATAGAAAACAATCAAAAATAAGTTACATGCCTGTAATAGTACAGAGGCCCAAAATAACCTCTTGCCGCGGGGCCCCATCTAAGTATGATCAGGGTCTGCATATTTTTGACCGCTATTGCGTTTTTGCAACAGAAAACATTTTCAAAACTTCCAACATTGAATTTAAAAAAATACGTACATATACTTGAGCAAGATTATATAACCAAGAATAATTTTTATTTTAATATTTTATCCATTTGTATTATTAACATTATGGCCATTAAGTCTGGGATGAGGGCCGAATTTAGGGGAGGGCAACCGGAGCTGCAGCTCCAGGTCCTCCACAAGAGAGGAGGCCCCCACAATAGACATCTTTACATAAAATTTCCGGTGGGCGGAAAAAAGCGCACCGGAAAAAAGCGCACGGAAAGAAGCGCACCAGAAAAAAGCGCACCCGGAAAAAAGCGCACCGGAAAAAAGCGCACAATTTTGAAGGGTTTTATTTTTTTGGATGAGTATGTGTGTGTGTGTGTGGGGGGGGGGTGTAAGGAAGGAGTGGGCATCCGAAAGAGCGCCTTTTGGTGAAGTGAATTTTTTTTAAGTATTTGAATTTTTTTTTGGTATCATTTTTACACTAACATGCTTCATACTCTGAATCCCCCCCCCCAATAGAAACACTTGTATTTTCACTTAGCCTTCGGTTAAATACTGGAGGAAGAGGGAGGAGGGAGGTGAGGGCATTCACAATTGAGTACCAAGGGCGGATTAAAGGGGGGGCGGAGGGGGCGACCACCCCCCCCCGAGATAAAAGAAATTAATGTAAAAGATCCTATTTTACTTCCATAAAATGGACGACGTATATGTCAAACATCTAACTATCAAGCACCCCCCCCCCCCCAACAAACTTCCAATAATCCGCCACTGTGGAG
>JAWZYV010019197.1:0-26247 GCA_038373885.1 Cheiracanthium punctorium
ATTTTGATGATCAATATTTATAGCTATTAATATTTCAGCTCCTCCTACAATCAATACTTTTAGAGAAATCTTATTAATATCATCAATAATAATATGATCTAACCAAACAATCATTGTAATATTTATTATATCATTAGCTACTGCTTCATTTTCACTTTCACTCTTCATTAATATTACTCACAATAACAATAACATAAAATATTCATTCTTTAATTCAAATCAAAAAACCTTCACTTCTATATTCATGCATATAATCCCATTACTAGCTTTAATTCTTAAAATAGACTTACTTATATATTAATATATATATATATTATAATAGTTTATTAAAACAATAGTTTGTGGAACTATAATAACAAAATTATAATAATAATAATAAAATTAATCATATTAATTTCCATTATATCCTTATTAATATCAATATTTATATTAAATAATAATATATTTATTATAACAACAATTCCCATAATAAAAATTAATACATTCTCAATTTCTGCTGATATTATTATAGATTGAATATCAATACTATTTACAAGAACTGTAACATTTATTTCAAGATTAATTCTACTATTTAGAATTTACTATATTAATTCTAAAGAACATTATAAATTTATATTAATAATAATACTATTTATTTTATCTATAATTATTCTTATTTTAAGAAATAATATATTTCTTTTACTACTAGGTTGAGATGGATTAGGATTATCCTCATATGTTTTAGTAATCTACTATCAAAATTATTCATCAGCTTCCTCTGGATCCATTACATTAATTAGAAATCGAATTGGAGATATTTTAATTCTACTAGCCATAGGAATAAATATAATAATCATAAATTGATCATTTTATATTAAAAAAGAATTTTCATATTTGCCTATATTATTTATAATTTTAGCTGCTTGCTCTAAAAGAGCACAATTCCCATTCTCAGCATGATTACCTATAGCAATAGCTGCACCAACTCCAATTTCAGCTTTAGTTCACTCATCAACTTTAGTAACAGCAGGAGTGTATATACTACTACGTATTTTATCAAATCACACTAATTTATCTATGATATTAATAATAATTGCAACCATAACTACTATCTATGCTAGAATAACAGCCTGTTGAGAACAAGATTTAAAAAAAATTATTGCATATTCAACACTAAGACAAATCGCCATAATAATATTTGCAATTTCAATAAACAATTTAATATTAGCCTTCTTACATTTAATTATTCATGCTCTATTTAAATCAACAATATTTATATGTGCAGGAACCATAATCCATGAATCTATATATCAAGATATACGAATAATAGGAATAAATATAAAATCTATACACATTCCATCATCAACCCTAGGAATTACATCAACAGCTTTAATAGGAATCCCATTCATATCAGGATTTTTTTCAAAAGACTCTATTATTGAAAATATGATTTCATCAAACATCAACTGTTTACTATCATTTTTAATAATTATATCAATTGGAATAACAGCATCATACTCTATTCGAATAATTACTATTTCAAATAAATGAACTACAAAATCACACCCTAATTTATATAATCATATTACTACTCCTTCAATTATTCCTATAATAATTTTAGGACCATTATCAATTTCCGCCGGCTCGATATTAACATGAATACTAATTCCAGAACAAAACTTTTTAATAAATAATTTATTCAAAACTCTTATTATACTTACTCTTATTATAGGAATAATATTAGGAATTCTATTATCTTTTAAACAAAAAAACTTTATAAACATTGGAATATCAGCAATCTCAATCTGATTTTTACATATTTTATCCGTTATACCAAAAAACTTATCCTCTAACTCAATATTAGTATTTTTAAAAAATGATAAACAATGAATAGAAAACTATGGACCAAATAATATTTACTATTTATTTAGCAACTCATCTAATATAATAAATATACTAAAAATAAGACCTATAATAATACTCTTTATAATAATAATTCTAATTCCTATTATACTAATAATTTATTAATATAGCTTATATTTAAAGCAATTTATTGAAGATAAAAATAACTACATCTTCATCATGAAATAATGATGTGTTAAACACTACTTTAATCACCTTTTGAGTCGAAATCAAACCGCTCCCGCACTTAACTATGTAGCTTATCGCTATTAAAAAGTTAGCAGCTTTTTAAACACTATTCATATGGATTAACCATGTCAACTAATTGCAAATCAGTTATTATTTACTAAAAAATACCAAAAATTAATTATTCTTCTTTTTCGGTCCCCCCTGGGCCGAAAAAAGGGGGGACCTCCTACCTATGTCCTTCTTCTCATTAACAATGAAATGCATTTATGCTAATTTCTATTGGCAGATCAGTGCATTAAGTTTAAGACTTAATTACAATATTTAATCAATCTAATGCCCCATAACTATATTCATATAACAATCCAACAATTAATACTATTAAAAAAATAATAAATACCCATAAACCAAGTTCACTCTCTAATAAAAAAGGAAGAGGAATTATTAATGAAACTTCAACATCAAAAATTATAAACAAAATTGAAATTAAAAAAAAACGATAAGAAAATATATATCGAGTCAAAGAATTATAATCAAAACCACATTCATATGCTCTTATTATTTCTATATCGATTAATTTTTTATAATATAACAACCCAAATAATAAATATACCACAAATACAAGAAAAAAACAACAAAAAAAAATAATATAACTAATTTTAGTTCTTTTTAATTGGAAATTAAACGTACCCTATACTTATTTATTATATACCTCATCAATATATTACAGAAAATAAAAATAATCAAACTACATCTACAAAATGTCAATATCAAGCTGCTGCTTCAAAACCAAAATGATGAGATCTAGATATTTCTGAATTTAATATTCGCAATCATATAATAAATAAAAATAATGTTCCAATAATTACATGAAATCCATGAAAGCCAGTTGCTATAAAAAAAATTGATCCATAAACCGAATCAGAAATTCTAAATGAAGCTATAGTATATTCAAAATATTGTAATATTAAAAAATATAATCCTAATATTCAAGTAAGTATTAATGATTTCTTAGCAATTATAAAATTATTATTAAGTATTGCTTGATGACATCATGTAATAGAAACTCCTGACGCTAATAAAATAACAGTATTTAATAACGGAACTTGAAATGGATTAAAAGCAATAATCCCAGAAGGAGGTCAAGAAACCCCTAATTCCATATTAGGACTTAATCTTGAATGAAAAAATGCTCAAAAAAATGAAATAAAAAAAAATACTTCTCTAACAATAAATAAAATTATTCCTACTATTAATCCTCTTAAAACTATAGATGAATGATTTCCTTGATACGTTCTTTCCCGAATTACATCTCGTCATCAGAATATAGAAACAAAAATTATTATTAAAATAGATATAAAAAACATATCAGCCTCAAAAAAAGAAAATATTTTAATTATTCTTATTATTACACCTAAAGCTCCAAAACCCGCTAATAATGGTCAAGGGGATATATTAACTATATGATAGGGATGATAAAACTTTTCCAAAAGTTAATAATATTCTAATGCATATAATAATAATAAAATTCTAAATACAAAACCTTGAATAACTGCAACACCAAATTCTAATACTAATAAAATTCTCTGAAATATTAATGATGCAGAAAATCCAAATAATCTAATTGTTCTAATTCTAGATAATAATCCAACAATTAAATGTCCTGCCATTATATTAGCTGCTAATCGAACAGATAAAGTAAAAGGACGAATAATATGACTAATTGATTCAATTAATACTATTAAAGGAGCTAATACAATAGGTGCTCCTTCTGGAACTAAATGAGCAGCTCTGTTAATAAAATTTTTAGATCACCCTATAATAAAAAAAGATAATCATAATACAACTCCAAATCCAAGTGTAATAACTAAATGAGCTGTTCCAGTAAAAATAAAAGGGAATAATCCCAATAAATTATTAGCAATTAAATATATAAATGTTATCGTAACAATAAAATTTAATGCTATATAATTAGGTATTGATACTTCTTTAAATACTTTTCTAACACCTAAAAATACAGATTTAAATACTAAAAAAAATCCACTTTCAATAAGATAATATTTAGAAGGGTAGTATATTAAAATCATACCTAAAATTATTCATCCAATAGGTAATATAAAATAAGATGTGGGATCAAATACAGAAAATAAACTCATTATCATAATAAATTAATATTTTTATTAATTAGTATAAATCCACTACTAACACATAGCTTATATAAAACTTTATAAAAAAAAAAAATCTAAAACAATTAAAATTAATAAAACAACTATAAAAATAGACATAAATCAATATATTGGTATTAACTGAGGAATTTACTCATCTTTAATTTGACAAATTAATATTAATTTAACTATATTATTCATAATTAATTTAAGAGACTAACACCTAATCGGCCACTATACTTTTTAATATTAAATATTATAATATAGATAAAAACTTTATTTGAGGTATAATTAATATAGAAATAGGCATAAATCTATGATTAGCCCCACAAATCTCAGAACACTGACCAGAAAATATACCTACCCGATTAAATAATAATATTAATTGATTTAACCGACCTGGAACAGCATCAGCCTTTACCCCTAAAGAAGGGATGGTCCAAGAATGAATTACATCATTACTTGCTACAATTATTCGAATTACACTTTTATAAGGAACAGCTAAACAATTATCAACATTCAAAAGTCGAAAAATTCTATCCTCATCTCTTTTTATATAAGAATCAAATATATTTAAATCAAAATTTCTATATTCATAAGATCAATATCATTGATGTCCTATAACCTTAATAGTTAAATCATAATCTCCAGACTCCTCTATTAAATATAATAAACGTAAAGACGGAAAAGCAATAAATAATAAAAATACAGCAGGTAAAATAGTTCAAATTCTCTCTAATTCTTGACCTTCAAATATTTTTAAATTAAAAAAATTGTTTAAACAAGAACTAATTAATATATATCCTACAATAATTATAATCATAATTATAATTATTATAGTATAATCATGAAAAAAAATTAAATATTCCATAACAGGAGAAACACCATTTTGAAAATATAATGAACCTCAAACAGACAAATATTATAAATATATTAAATTTAATTGATTATAAGTATGATTCAAAGGAGGAATATTATTAATTCATTCTAATGAAGAAGTAACAGAATAACTATTATATAAAGAAAATTTTATAACTAATCTTTCTCAAATAATATAAATAAATATAATTACAGCAAATAAAGATAATAATGACCCTAAAGATGAAATTATATTTCAAAATAAATATACATCAGGATAATCTGAATATCGACGCGGTATTCCATTTAAACCTAAAAAATGTTGAGGAAAAAAAGTTATATTAACACCAATAAACATAATGTAAAATTGTAATTGAGATTTTTTCTCATTTAAATATACACCAAAAAATAAAGGAAATCAATAAGTTACCCCAGCTAAAATAGCAAATACAGCTCCTATTCTTAATACATAATGAAAATGAGCAACAACATAATATGTGTCATGTAATACAATATCTAAAGAAGAATTAGATAATACAACTCCTGTAATACCCCCTAAAGTAAATAAAAATACAAATCCAATACTTCATAATATAGAAGTACTAATTTTAAAATATGAACCATGTAAAGTAGCTATTCAACTAAATACTTTAATACCTGTTGGAACAGCAATAATTATAGTAGCTGCAGTAAAATAAGCACGAGTATCAACATCCATTCCAACAGAAAACATATGGTGAGCTCAAACAACAAAACCTATACCACCAATTCCAACTATAGCATAAATTATACCTAAAGAACCAAATGGTTCTCGCTTACCTACTGAAGAACTAATAATATGTGAAATAAGTCCAAATCCCGGTAAAATCAAAATATATACTTCAGGATGACCAAAAAATCAAAATAAATGTTGAAATAAAATAGGATCTCCTCCTCCAGCTGGATCAAAAAAAGAAGTATTAAAATTTCGATCCGTCAATAATATTGTAATAGCACCAGCTAATACAGGTAAAGATAATAATAATAAAACAGCTGTAATTAATACAGATCATACAAATAAAGGAACCTTCTCTATTCTTATTCTATACAGACGTATATTAATAATAGTAGAAATAAAATTAATTGCTCCTATAATTGAAGAAATACCAGCTAAATGTAAAGAAAAAATAGCAAAATCAACAGATCTTCCTGCATGACCTATTACAGAAGCCAAAGGAGGATATACTGTTCAACCAGCCCCAACACCTATTTCTACTATAGATGAAATAAATAATAAAAACAAAGATGGGGGTAATAATCAAAATCTTAAATTATTCATTCGAGGAAAAGCCATATCAGGAGCTCCCAATATTAAAGGAACTATTCAATTTCCAAATCCTCCAATTAAAATTGGTATAACTATAAAAAAAATTATAACAAAAGCATGAGCTGTTACCACAACATTATACAATTGATCATCACCTAAAAAAGATCCAACTTGTCCTAACTCTATTCGAATTAAAACTCTTATAGCAGTTCCAGCCATAGCTGATCAAGCACCAAATATAAAATACAATGTTCCAATATCCTTATGATTAGTTGAATATAATCATCGCAGTATCTATATCTATTAGTTTACTAAACATTAAATTGCAAATTTAATAAAAATCATATGATGGTGAATTGTAAATTCACATTAGAGCACTTTTAACTTTGAAGGTTAACAGAACATTATCTTATTTATATAAAATATAAAAAAAAAAATAAAAATTATTATTAATAATATTCCAATAAATCTAAAATAATCCTTTTTATAAAAATTTTTTATTATAAAATTTATTCTTCATAATATTTCATATTTATAACCTAAAATAGTATCATATAACAAACGAATATATACATAAAATATAATTACAGATACAATTAACAATATAAAAACATAAAAAATATCAACTATAAAAATATAATATAAAGTAACTATTTTCAAAAAAAATCCCAATATAGGTGGTATACCACCTATACTTATTATTCTTAAAAAAAATCATCATTTACCCTTTATCTTATTAACTATAGATATTCTAATAATTTCCTCATCTATTAAAATATAAACAACTCTAATTAATATAATTATGTATATAAATATATATATAAATCAATATATATTATCAATTATTATACAACTTATAATCCATCCTAAATGGTGAACAGAAGAATAAGCCAATAATTCCTTAATATTTATTTGATTAAAAGAACCAATTACACCAATAAACAAACTTAGTACTCCAATTATTCACAAAATAGAACTAACAAATATTATTATAATCAACAAAGGAATAATCTTTTGAAAAGTTATTAATATATATCTAGAAACCCAATTTATACCTTTAACAACAGAAGGAAATCAAAAAAAGAAAGGTCCAGCTCCTACCTTTAATCTAAGTATTAATAATACTAACAAATCTATTTTAAATAATCCAGAAAACAATAATCTTAAAAAAAAAGCAGAACTCATTCTTTGAATAAAAAAATATTTATAACAAGATTCTAAATTATACAAATCATAACGTTTATAAACTAATATAATATAAGAAATTATATTAATTTCTAAACCTAATCATAATAAAAATCAATCATTACAATTTATTACTAATAAAAATCTAATTAAATACAAAACAAAAAATAACAAAAAAGAAGGGACTATTATTTTTTCATATATGAGGTATGAACCCATTAGCTTAACTAGCTGACATTACAAACAATATAAAAACATTTATATATACTCCTATAACTAATTAGAAAGACCTAAGTTTAAAACCTAATCTTATAATTTAATAATAATATCATGAAAATAAAAACTATTATATTAATTCAAGTGATCTAATTCAATTAAAAAGATCAAATTGCCATAAGATAACAACATAATAAACTTCTAAAGACCTTATAAAAAAATTAAATTATGACCTCGATGTCAAATTAAATAACCTAAATTAAGCAAAGAAATAAAAGGAAGTCGATCGACTTCTCAAAAACTACATGATTTGAATCCAGAGAGTATAAACCAAATCAATTTATATCTTCTAAAATTTCTCTTACAATACAAAAAGGACTAAAAAGCTAATTACATTATTTATCAAAAGTTACACATTTATAAAAAAATTATATGTCATAAAACATTTATGTATATATATATATATATGTATATTTTAATTATTAATAATAAACATTTTATATAGTCATAAAACATTTATGTATATATATATGTATATTTTAATTATTAATAATAAACATTTTATATATGTTATAAAACATTTATGTATATATGCTCCTATAACAATTACTTCTAAAAGAAGTGATAGAGCATGGAGGGAAAAGGTACTTAATATAACTACGTAATTATGTAAATAAATATCTAACATTTAAATGTAGTAGTTCTACGGAGGTCTTTGTGGACCTCCTAGAACTACATTATTTAATTAATTCATTTTTATATATTAAATAAATAAACAAAAGCAAATAAATGATAAATAATATTAATTATTACTTATATATAAAAGACAAAGATTTAATCAAATGACATAGTAGAGTCATCTATGGGTAGTATTGGAGGCCCCTTTTTGGGGGCCAGGGGCCTCCAAAACTACCATAGGATACATTAACAATTTTTAAAATGTAATAATTTTTAGTTTGCCAACATATTAGGAAACATTAAAAATTTACTTAAAATTAATTAAATAATGGGATCAAATAATAAATGGATACCTTAAAAAAACTTATGGTATAAATTACATATGTATATATGCTCCTATAACAATTACTTCAAATGAAATGATAGAGCATAGGAGGAAATAAATATTTATACTAATTGTTGTAACTCATATCTATAATATAAAAGGATTGTAATTCTAGGAGGTCTTTGTGGACCTCCTAGAACTACAATCATTATATATCATAATAATTTGTTATATTAATAATGTTTTAGTATTTTTCTAGGAAAAAAAAGATAATTATGGGAAAAATTTTATAGAACATGCATTTTTTATATATATAAATCCTTACGGATTTATAGCCATTTTAATTTCCAACGCGTTGGAAATTAAAACGGATACCTTTCAAAAACTTTGGGTATAAATTTTTGATGGCGGCCTAAAAATCGAATCTCTTGCTTTTAAAAAAAAACAACAATTTCTGTACGGGGGGGGGTAAAATTGCAAAATTTTTACAAAAAACAGAAAATTACAAATATTTTAACTTTTATACATTATTAATTTTTTATTAATTCTTTATAAATTTACAAAATTTATGTTTTTACTTAAACTAATTAGAAAGACCTAAGTTTAAAACCTAATCTTATAATTTAATAATAATATCATGAAAATAAAAACTATTATATTAATTCAAGTGATCTAATTCAATTAAAAAGATCAAATTGCCATAAGATAACAACATAATAAACTTCTAAAGACCTTATAAAAAAATTAAATTATGACCTCGATGTCAAATTAAATAACCTAAATTAAGCAAAGAAATAAAAGGAAGTCGATCGACTTCTCAAAAACTACATGATTTGAATCCAGAGAGTATAAACCAAATCAATTTATATCTTCTAAAATTTCTCTTACAATACAAAAAGGACTAAAAAGCTAATTACATTATTTATCAAAAGTTACACATTTATAAAAAAATTATATGTCATAAAACATTTATGTATATATATATATATATGTATATTTTAATTATTAATAATAAACATTTTATATAGTCATAAAACATTTATGTATATATATATGTATATTTTAATTATTAATAATAAACATTTTATATATGTTATAAAACATTTATGTATATATGCTCCTATAACAATTACTTCTAAAAGAAGTGATAGAGCATGGAGGGAAAAGGTACTTAATATAACTACGTAATTATGTAAATAAATATCTAACATTTAAATGTAGTAGTTCTACGGAGGTCTTTGTGGACCTCCTAGAACTACATTATTTAATTAATTCATTTTTATATATTAAATAAATAAACAAAAGCAAATAAATGATAAATAATATTAATTATTACTTATATATAAAAGACAAAGATTTAATCAAATGACATAGTAGAGTCATCTATGGGTAGTATTGGAGGCCCCTTTTTGGGGGCCAGGGGCCTCCAAAACTACCATAGGATACATTAACAATTTTTAAAATGTAATAATTTTTAGTTTGCCAACATATTAGGAAACATTAAAAATTTACTTAAAATTAATTAAATAATGGGATCAAATAATAAATGGATACCTTAAAAAAACTTATGGTATAAATTACATATGTATATATGCTCCTATAACAATTACTTCAAATGAAATGATAGAGCATAGGAGGAAATAAATATTTATACTAATTGTTGTAACTCATATCTATAATATAAAAGGATTGTAATTCTAGGAGGTCTTTGTGGACCTCCTAGAACTACAATCATTATATATCATAATAATTTGTTATATTAATAATGTTTTAGTATTTTTCTAGGAAAAAAAAGATAATTATGGGAAAAATTTTATAGAACATGCATTTTTTATATATATAAATCCTTACGGATTTATAGCCATTTTAATTTCCAACGCGTTGGAAATTAAAACGGATACCTTTCAAAAACTTTGGGTATAAATTTTTGATGGCGGCCTAAAAATCGAATCTCTTGCTTTTAAAAAAAAACAACAATTTCTGTACGGGGGGGGTAAAATTGCAAAATTTTTACAAAAAACAGAAAATTACAAATATTTTAACTTTTATACATTATTAATTTTTTATTAATTCTTTATAAATTTACAAAATTTATGTTTTTACTTAAACTAATTAGAAAGACCTAAGTTTAAAACCTAATCTTATAATTTAATAATAATATCATGAAAATAAAAACTATTATATTAATTCAAGTGATCTAATTCAATTAAAAAGATCAAATTGCCATAAGATAACAACATAATAAACTTCTAAAGACCTTATAAAAAAATTAAATTATGACCTCGATGTCAAATTAAATAACCTAAATTAAGCAAAGAAATAAAAGGAAGTCGATCGACTTCTCAAAAACTACATGATTTGAATCCAGAGAGTATAAACCAAATCAATTTATATCTTCTAAAATTTCTCTTACAATACAAAAAGGACTAAAAAGCTAATTACATTATTTATCAAAAGTTACACATTTATAAAAAAATTATATGTCATAAAACATTTATGTATATATATATATGTATATTTTAATTATTAATAATAAACATTTTATATAGTCATAAAACATTTATGTATATATATATATATGTATATTTTAATTATTAATAATAAACATTTTATATAGTCATAAAACATTTATGTATATATATATATATGTATATTTTAATTATTAATAATAAACATTTTATATATGTTATAAAACATTTATGTATATATGCTCCTATAACAATTACTTCTAAAAGAAGTGATAGAGCATGGAGGGAAAAGGTACTTAATATAACTACGTAATTATGTAAATAAATATCTAACATTTAAATGTAGTAGTTCTACGGAGGTCTTTGTGGACCTCCTAGAACTACATTATTTAATTAATTCATTTTTATATATTAAATAAATAAACAAAAGCAAATAAATGATAAATAATATTAATTATTACTTATATATAAAAGACAAAGATTTAATCAAATGACATAGTAGAGTCATCTATGGGTAGTATTGGAGGCCCCTTTTTGGGGGCCAGGGGCCTCCAAAACTACCATAGGATACATTAACAATTTTTAAAATGTAATAATTTTTAGTTTGCCAACATATTAGGAAACATTAAAAATTTACTTAAAATTAATTAAATAATGGGATCAAATAATAAATGGATACCTTAAAAAAACTTATGGTATAAATTACATATGTATATATGCTCCTATAACAATTACTTCAAATGAAATGATAGAGCATAGGAGGAAATAAATATTTATACTAATTGTTGTAACTCATATCTATAATATAAAAGGATTGTAATTCTAGGAGGTCTTTGTGGACCTCCTAGAACTACAATCATTATATATCATAATAATTTGTTATATTAATAATGTTTTAGTATTTTTCTAGGAAAAAAAAGATAATTATGGGAAAAATTTTATAGAACATGCATTTTTTATATATATAAATCCTTACGGATTTATAGCCATTTTAATTTCCAACGCGTTGGAAATTAAAACGGATACCTTTCAAAAACTTTGGGTATAAATTTTTGATGGCGGCCTAAAAATCGAATCTCTTGCTTTTAAAAAAAAAACAACAATTTCTGTACGGGGGGGGGTAAAATTGCAAAATTTTTACAAAAAACAGAAAATTACTACAAGTAGTGTAAAAAGACACATAAAAATTTGATTTTTAAAGAAATGAAATCATTCTGTAGTATAAAAATAAGGTAAACTATATGTTACATTAATATTAGGATCCAAAAATAATTTACTCTTAATAACACTTATAAATATTTATAATATTAAAGATAATTATATTATAAATAAACAAACTAACGTGCCAGCAGTTGCGGTTATACATTATATAAATTCATATATATTTATATTAAACAATTAATATAATTCAAAAATTTACTTTCAAGTGAAATTGAATAAATTTATACTTTAAATAATATTAAATTTAAAACTAAAACTAAAAATAGGATTAGATACCCTAGTATCTTTAGATAATTAAAGGTAGTAAATAAATTAAAACCTACTTACAACGGCGGCTTTTACCTTTATTAGAGGAATCTGTTTTATAATCGAAAATACACGATAAATTTAACTTAATTTAATAATTTATATATCACCATCAAGAATTAATACAAATAATTATTCAAAATAAAAAATAAAAAGTTAGGTCAAGGTTTAATCTACAAATAAGTCTAAAATGGATTACAATAAAAATATTTAAGGAATAAAACTAAAACTTTTTAAGAAAAAGGATTTATAAGTAATATATTAATATTATTATTATATGAATAAAGATCGTCAAGTGCACATATCGCCCGTCACCCTTATCTCAAGATAAGGTAAGTCGTAACACAGTTAATATTTTGGAAAAAGTATTAAGGAATAAAAAGCTTTTACAGCATTTCACTTACACTGAAAATAACTAAAAATAATAAATCCTTATTAAAATTTACTAAAAATAAATATTCAATTAATTTAAATAAACATTAAAATTTAACTGAAAAGATAAATTAATTATTAAAAAGAAAAACAATTTTCCTTTTGTATCAGGAACAAATTATTACACTTAATAATAATAATTTCTCGAAAAGAAATGATCTATTATTTTTAAACAATTTTTGTTTCATAAAACTAATTTAATTAATAATAGTTATTAAACATATCCGAATTTCTTAATATCTAGTTTTCTAAAAAAACAAACAATACTAATACATAATAAAATAAATTATTATAATTATTAAATAAAATCAAATAAAAAAAAAGAACTAATAGTATCCAAAATGTTTAATAACCATTTTTTGTTTAATTATAATACCAACATTAGAATTACATTACAAAAATAATAATAATATCTATATAAATAAATTATTAATTTAATTAAATTAATTCACCTATAACTGAATGACTGTTTATCAAAAACATTTCTAATAGAATAATTATTATTAGTAAAATCTGCTCAATGATAATTAAATAGCCGCAGAATCTGTGCTAAGGTAGCATAATAATTTGTTTTTTAAATAAAGACTAGAATAAAAGATTTTACATTCCAGTTAATTTATTTAATATTACAATTTTAAATTTTTTTAAATGTAAAAAAACATTTATAAATAAGTTAGACAATAAGACCCCGTTGAATTTTATCATTATTTAACTGGGGCAGTTAATTAATTAAAATTTTAATAAATATAATTAAAAATTGATCTAATTCAATTAAAAAGATCAAATTACCATGGGGATAACAGCATAATAAATTTTCAAAGACCTTATAAAAAAATTAGATTATGACCTCGATGTTGAATTAATAACCTAAATTAAGCAAAAGAAATAAAAGGAAGTCTGTTCGACTTTTCAAAAATTACATGATTTGAGTTCAGACCGGTGTAAACCAGGTCGGTTTATATCTTCTAGAATTTTTTTTACAGTACGAAAGGACCTAAAAAGCTAATTACATTATTTATTTGGCAGATCAATGCATTAGAATTAGAATCTAAATAAAGTAAAATTACCTTTATTATAAATTATATAATTATTACAATCAGAATCTTAATCAGAGTAGCTTTCTATACAATTTTAGAACGAAAGATTCTAAGATACATACAAATTCGAAAAGGGCCTAATAAAGTAGGATTTATAGGACTATTACAACCATTCAGAGATGCTTTAAAACTCTTTAACAAAAACCTTTCATATTCAGAAATAATAAATATATTATTATCAATTTCTACACCAGCTATATCCTTATTAATCTCTATATTAATTATCCCTATTATTAATTTTAATAATTTTTCAATATATGACAATAAACATAATATCTTATTATTTTTTATTATTTCAAGAATGGCTGTATATATTATTTTAATTATTGGATGATCTACTAATTCAAAATATAGAAATTTAGGATCAATCCGAAGTGTAGCTCAAATAATTTCATATGAAGTATCATTCTTTATAATTTTACTATTTATTTCTATCTTAGCATTCTCTTATTCATTCCATGAAATAATATTATCTCAGAATATATTAATATTTTTCATTGGAAATATTAGACTATTTATTATATGAATTACATCCTGTTTAGCAGAAACTAATCGAGCACCATTTGATTTCGCCGAAGGTGAATCTGAATTAGTATCAGGATTCAATGTAGAATATATAGGGGGATGATTTGCCTTAATTTTTCTTGCAGAATATATAAGAATAATTGTATTAAGAATAATTACAACTATCATATTTTTTACATTCCCTAAAATATTAATATCCCCTATTATTCTTATCATTATTACTATTACATTACTATGAGTACGAGCAACTTATCCACGATTTCGATATGATTTACTAATGAATCTAAGATGAAAAATATTTTTACCTGTATCATTATTTATCGTTATTATTCCTATAAACCTTTTATTTTCATTTATATAATATTATATAATTAATAAATTATGTTTTTACTTAAACTAATTAGAAAGACTTTAAAGTATAAACTTAATAACTGCTTTCAAAACAATTAATATTAAAATCACAATATAATAAAATCTTGAACCTTATATACCATTCAAAATACAAATAATATAAAAAAATATATAAATCTAAAAAATATTCCTACAACCATATAAGGTAATTCAACAACACAAGCTCCAATTCAAGTCAATAATAATCAATTAACTACATATAATCAATATATATATTTTATATAATAATACATTATTATTCTACGAAATTTATGTACAAGAAAAAAAGGAATAAAATAAAGAATCATTACAGATATAATCAAAGCAAAAACCCCTCCAACCTTGCTAGGAATAGATCGTAAAATAGTATAAGCAAATAAAAAATATCATTCAGGTTGAATATGGACAGGAGTTACTAAAGGATCAGAAGAAATAAAATTTTCCACATCCATAAATATATAAGGATATAATATACATAAAAAGAAAAAAAATATAAAAAAAAACAAAAAAACCATAAAAATCCCTTACTCTAAAATAAGGGTGAAAATAAACCCTATCATAATCTCTTGAAACTCCTACAGGATTTCTAGATCCCGTCTCATGAAGAAAAAACAAATGCAATAATACTATAAATAAAACAATAAAAGGTAAAATAAAATGAAAAGCAAAAAAACGTGTTAAAGTAGGATTTCCTACAGCAAAACCTCCTCAAACTCATTCTACTAATATTACACCTATATAAGGAATTGCAGACAATAAATTAGTAATAACAGTAGCTGCCCAAAAAGATATCTGACCTCAAGGTAATACATAACCTAAAAAAGCTGCTGCTATTGATAATAATAAAATAGTCACCCCACTTAATCAAGTTTTCTTAAAATAATAAGATCTATAGTAAAGTCCACGACCAATATGAATATATATTAATAAAAAAAATATTCTAGCCCCATTAGCATGGATTCTACGAATTAATCAACCATAATTTACATCTCGTATTATATGAATAATTACATCAAAGGATAAATTTACATCACCTCTAAAATGAAAAGATAAAAATAAACCAGACAAAATCTGAATTATTAAAAATAACCCTAATAAAGATCCGAAATTTCAAAAATATCTTAATCTAGAAGGTGATGGTAAATCTACAAGAGAACCTCTTACAATTCCTAATAACTTATCCTTCCTACGAACTGTAATAAAAATTAATCATAATTTAATCTATCAAATTAACCCTTTACTCAGGCACCTAAATAAATTCGAATAGAACCCTCATCTATTGAACTCAATCATACTACTACTAATATTATAATTAACAAAAATACCACTATAAAAATAGTAAAAACTCTAAAATATGATAACCACAAAGATAAACTTATATGAAAAAAATCAAATTTATAAAAAAATACTTCAAAACCTAATATTAATATTACTAAAATTAATAAAACATAAAAAACATTATAACTTTCAAATCTTTCATTAGGAATTAATCTAACTATATAAGTAAATACTACTATTATTCCTCTTAACATCACTATTACTAATAAATATCCAAACCAATAACCTGATAAAATATTATATATTATCATAGAATATAAAATTACAATTAATATTAATATACTAACTATTAATATTGGTTGAACTCTAATAATAAATATAATTCCAAACAAAAATAATATTATTTCCAAAAGTTCTAATTAATTTATTAAAATATCTACTTTGGATGTAGAAAAAACATAAATTAATTCAATACTTACAATAATTATATTTAGAATAATAAGAACATGTTGATGACGAAAAAATATCATTATAATATTATTAAGATTAGAACTTTTAATCCTATCTATATTCTCAATATTATCTATTTACTTAGACATATCATCTAATACATCTCTACTTATTATATTAGTAATTATAGTTAGAGGTTCTAGAATAGGTCTAAGACTAATAATTTCAATATCACATTCACACAAATCATCTAATTCAATATATATTAATATGTTAACTTTTGACAAAAATAATTGTAGTATCTATAATATCTATTATTATAATCAAATCATTACCCATAATAATTATAATTTTATTTATTATAAAAATATTTATATCTTATAATATTTGTAATTATTCTAACTTATATATTATTAATAATAAAATAACTACAGACATAATCTCAATAATTATATTAATACTAACTATTATTACAATCATACTAATTTTAATCTCCTCATCAAATTTCAAAAGAATTACATCTACTATTACACCTATATTCTTAATACTAATAATAATATTTATAATAAGAAATGTAATAAACTTTTACATTTTATTTGAATTAATCTTAATTCCAACTTTAATTTTAATTACAATACAAGGAATACAATCAGAACGAATTCAAGCAAGAATTTATTTAATAATTTATACTATTACAGCATCATTACCACTTCTTACCAGAATCATTATAATAAAAGCTAACCTTTCATTTACAATTCTAAACATTTTAATATTCAAATTTAACATAATTATTTTTTTCCTAATAGCATTTCTAATTAAATCTCCAATATATTTATTTCACTTATGATTACCAAAAGCACATGTAGAAGCACCACTCGAAGGATCAATAGTACTTGCAGCAATTCTATTAAAAATAGGAGGATATGGATTAATTCGATTCATACCTTTATGTTTAAAATCAATTAGAAAAATTAACTATTGAATTATTAGAATTTCATTAATTGGTGCAACAGCCACAAGTATAAGATGTATCCGACAACAAGATATAAAAGCTATAATTGCTTACTCCTCCATCGCTCATATAGGATTTGTATTAATAGGAATTTTCTCATTAAATTACAATGGATTAATAGGAGCTATTATTATAATAGTAGCACATGGTTTATCCTCATCAGCACTTTTCTTCCTAGTCAATGATATTTATTTTAAATATCACACCCGAAATTTAATACTACTTAAAGGATTAATAATCATTTTCCCAAATATAGTATTTTGATGATCAATATTTATAGCTATTAATATTTCAGCTCCTCCTACAATCAATACTTTTAGAGAAATCTTATTAATATCATCAATAATAATATGATCTAACCAAACAATCATTGTAATATTTATTATATCATTAGCTACTGCTTCATTTTCACTTTCACTCTTCATTAATATTACTCACAATAACAATAACATAAAATATTCATTCTTTAATTCAAATCAAAAAACCTTCACTTCTATATTCATGCATATAATCCCATTACTAGCTTTAATTCTTAAAATAGACTTACTTATATATTAATATATATATATATTATAATAGTTTATTAAAACAATAGTTTGTGGAACTATAATAACAAAATTATAATAATAATAATAAAATTAATCATATTAATTTCCATTATATCCTTATTAATATCAATATTTATATTAAATAATAATATATTTATTATAACAACAATTCCCATAATAAAAATTAATACATTCTCAATTTCTGCTGATATTATTATAGATTGAATATCAATACTATTTACAAGAACTGTAACATTTATTTCAAGATTAATTCTACTATTTAGAATTTACTATATTAATTCTAAAGAACATTATAAATTTATATTAATAATAATACTATTTATTTTATCTATAATTATTCTTATTTTAAGAAATAATATATTTCTTTTACTACTAGGTTGAGATGGATTAGGATTATCCTCATATGTTTTAGTAATCTACTATCAAAATTATTCATCAGCTTCCTCTGGATCCATTACATTAATTAGAAATCGAATTGGAGATATTTTAATTCTACTAGCCATAGGAATAAATATAATAATCATAAATTGATCATTTTATATTAAAAAAGAATTTTCATATTTGCCTATATTATTTATAATTTTAGCTGCTTGCTCTAAAAGAGCACAATTCCCATTCTCAGCATGATTACCTATAGCAATAGCTGCACCAACTCCAATTTCAGCTTTAGTTCACTCATCAACTTTAGTAACAGCAGGAGTGTATATACTACTACGTATTTTATCAAATCACACTAATTTATCTATGATATTAATAATAATTGCAACCATAACTACTATCTATGCTAGAATAACAGCCTGTTGAGAACAAGATTTAAAAAAAATTATTGCATATTCAACACTAAGACAAATCGCCATAATAATATTTGCAATTTCAATAAACAATTTAATATTAGCCTTCTTACATTTAATTATTCATGCTCTATTTAAATCAACAATATTTATATGTGCAGGAACCATAATCCATGAATCTATATATCAAGATATACGAATAATAGGAATAAATATAAAATCTATACACATTCCATCATCAACCCTAGGAATTACATCAACAGCTTTAATAGGAATCCCATTCATATCAGGATTTTTTTCAAAAGACTCTATTATTGAAAATATGATTTCATCAAACATCAACTGTTTACTATCATTTTTAATAATTATATCAATTGGAATAACAGCATCATACTCTATTCGAATAATTACTATTTCAAATAAATGAACTACAAAATCACACCCTAATTTATATAATCATATTACTACTCCTTCAATTATTCCTATAATAATTTTAGGACCATTATCAATTTCCGCCGGCTCGATATTAACATGAATACTAATTCCAGAACAAAACTTTTTAATAAATAATTTATTCAAAACTCTTATTATACTTACTCTTATTATAGGAATAATATTAGGAATTCTATTATCTTTTAAACAAAAAAACTTTATAAACATTGGAATATCAGCAATCTCAATCTGATTTTTACATATTTTATCCGTTATACCAAAAAACTTATCCTCTAACTCAATATTAGTATTTTTAAAAAATGATAAACAATGAATAGAAAACTATGGACCAAATAATATTTACTATTTATTTAGCAACTCATCTAATATAATAAATATACTAAAAATAAGACCTATAATAATACTCTTTATAATAATAATTCTAATTCCTATTATACTAATAATTTATTAATATAGCTTATATTTAAAGCAATTTATTGAAGATAAAAATAACTACATCTTCATCATGAAATAATGATGTGTTAAACACTACTTTAATCACCTTTTGAGTCGAAATCAAACCGCTCCCGCACTTAACTATGTAGCTTATCGCTATTAAAAAGTTAGCAGCTTTTTAAACACTATTCATATGGATTAACCATGTCAACTAATTGCAAATCAGTTATTATTTACTAAAAAATACCAAAAATTAATTATTCTTCTTTTTCGGTCCCCCCTGGGCCGAAAAAAGGGGGGACCTCCTACCTATGTCCTTCTTCTCATTAACAATGAAATGCATTTATGCTAATTTCTATTGGCAGATCAGTGCATTAAGTTTAAGACTTAATTACAATATTTAATCAATCTAATGCCCCATAACTATATTCATATAACAATCCAACAATTAATACTATTAAAAAAATAATAAATACCCATAAACCAAGTTCACTCTCTAATAAAAAAGGAAGAGGAATTATTAATGAAACTTCAACATCAAAAATTATAAACAAAATTGAAATTAAAAAAAAACGATAAGAAAATATATATCGAGTCAAAGAATTATAATCAAAACCACATTCATATGCTCTTATTATTTCTATATCGATTAATTTTTTATAATATAACAACCCAAATAATAAATATACCACAAATACAAGAAAAAAACAACAAAAAAAAATAATATAACTAATTTTAGTTCTTTTTAATTGGAAATTAAACGTACCCTATACTTATTTATTATATACCTCATCAATATATTACAGAAAATAAAAATAATCAAACTACATCTACAAAATGTCAATATCAAGCTGCTGCTTCAAAACCAAAATGATGAGATCTAGATATTTCTGAATTTAATATTCGCAATCATATAATAAATAAAAATAATGTTCCAATAATTACATGAAATCCATGAAAGCCAGTTGCTATAAAAAAAATTGATCCATAAACCGAATCAGAAATTCTAAATGAAGCTATAGTATATTCAAAATATTGTAATATTAAAAAATATAATCCTAATATTCAAGTAAGTATTAATGATTTCTTAGCAATTATAAAATTATTATTAAGTATTGCTTGATGACATCATGTAATAGAAACTCCTGACGCTAATAAAATAACAGTATTTAATAACGGAACTTGAAATGGATTAAAAGCAATAATCCCAGAAGGAGGTCAAGAAACCCCTAATTCCATATTAGGACTTAATCTTGAATGAAAAAATGCTCAAAAAAATGAAATAAAAAAAAATACTTCTCTAACAATAAATAAAATTATTCCTACTATTAATCCTCTTAAAACTATAGATGAATGATTTCCTTGATACGTTCTTTCCCGAATTACATCTCGTCATCAGAATATAGAAACAAAAATTATTATTAAAATAGATATAAAAAACATATCAGCCTCAAAAAAAGAAAATATTTTAATTATTCTTATTATTACACCTAAAGCTCCAAAACCCGCTAATAATGGTCAAGGGGATATATTAACTATATGATAGGGATGATAAAACTTTTCCAAAAGTTAATAATATTCTAATGCATATAATAATAATAAAATTCTAAATACAAAACCTTGAATAACTGCAACACCAAATTCTAATACTAATAAAATTCTCTGAAATATTAATGATGCAGAAAATCCAAATAATCTAATTGTTCTAATTCTAGATAATAATCCAACAATTAAATGTCCTGCCATTATATTAGCTGCTAATCGAACAGATAAAGTAAAAGGACGAATAATATGACTAATTGATTCAATTAATACTATTAAAGGAGCTAATACAATAGGTGCTCCTTCTGGAACTAAATGAGCAGCTCTGTTAATAAAATTTTTAGATCACCCTATAATAAAAAAAGATAATCATAATACAACTCCAAATCCAAGTGTAATAACTAAATGAGCTGTTCCAGTAAAAATAAAAGGGAATAATCCCAATAAATTATTAGCAATTAAATATATAAATGTTATCGTAACAATAAAATTTAATGCTATATAATTAGGTATTGATACTTCTTTAAATACTTTTCTAACACCTAAAAATACAGATTTAAATACTAAAAAAAATCCACTTTCAATAAGATAATATTTAGAAGGGTAGTATATTAAAATCATACCTAAAATTATTCATCCAATAGGTAATATAAAATAAGATGTGGGATCAAATACAGAAAATAAACTCATTATCATAATAAATTAATATTTTTATTAATTAGTATAAATCCACTACTAACACATAGCTTATATAAAACTTTATAAAAAAAAAATCTAAAACAATTAAAATTAATAAAACAACTATAAAAATAGACATAAATCAATATATTGGTATTAACTGAGGAATTTACTCATCTTTAATTTGACAAATTAATATTAATTTAACTATATTATTCATAATTAATTTAAGAGACTAACACCTAATCGGCCACTATACTTTTTAATATTAAATATTATAATATAGATAAAAACTTTATTTGAGGTATAATTAATATAGAAATAGGCATAAATCTATGATTAGCCCCACAAATCTCAGAACACTGACCAGAAAATATACCTACCCGATTAAATAATAATATTAATTGATTTAACCGACCTGGAACAGCATCAGCCTTTACCCCTAAAGAAGGGATGGTCCAAGAATGAATTACATCATTACTTGCTACAATTATTCGAATTACACTTTTATAAGGAACAGCTAAACAATTATCAACATTCAAAAGTCGAAAAATTCTATCCTCATCTCTTTTTATATAAGAATCAAATATATTTAAATCAAAATTTCTATATTCATAAGATCAATATCATTGATGTCCTATAACCTTAATAGTTAAATCATAATCTCCAGACTCCTCTATTAAATATAATAAACGTAAAGACGGAAAAGCAATAAATAATAAAAATACAGCAGGTAAAATAGTTCAAATTCTCTCTAATTCTTGACCTTCAAATATTTTTAAATTAAAAAAATTGTTTAAACAAGAACTAATTAATATATATCCTACAATAATTATAATCATAATTATAATTATTATAGTATAATCATGAAAAAAAATTAAATATTCCATAACAGGAGAAACACCATTTTGAAAATATAATGAACCTCAAACAGACAAATATTATAAATATATTAAATTTAATTGATTATAAGTATGATTCAAAGGAGGAATATTATTAATTCATTCTAATGAAGAAGTAACAGAATAACTATTATATAAAGAAAATTTTATAACTAATCTTTCTCAAATAATATAAATAAATATAATTACAGCAAATAAAGATAATAATGACCCTAAAGATGAAATTATATTTCAAAATAAATATACATCAGGATAATCTGAATATCGACGCGGTATTCCATTTAAACCTAAAAAATGTTGAGGAAAAAAAGTTATATTAACACCAATAAACATAATGTAAAATTGTAATTGAGATTTTTTCTCATTTAAATATACACCAAAAAATAAAGGAAATCAATAAGTTACCCCAGCTAAAATAGCAAATACAGCTCCTATTCTTAATACATAATGAAAATGAGCAACAACATAATATGTGTCATGTAATACAATATCTAAAGAAGAATTAGATAATACAACTCCTGTAATACCCCCTAAAGTAAATAAAAATACAAATCCAATACTTCATAATATAGAAGTACTAATTTTAAAATATGAACCATGTAAAGTAGCTATTCAACTAAATACTTTAATACCTGTTGGAACAGCAATAATTATAGTAGCTGCAGTAAAATAAGCACGAGTATCAACATCCATTCCAACAGAAAACATATGGTGAGCTCAAACAACAAAACCTATACCACCAATTCCAACTATAGCATAAATTATACCTAAAGAACCAAATGGTTCTCGCTTACCTACTGAAGAACTAATAATATGTGAAATAAGTCCAAATCCCGGTAAAATCAAAATATATACTTCAGGATGACCAAAAAATCAAAATAAATGTTGAAATAAAATAGGATCTCCTCCTCCAGCTGGATCAAAAAAAGAAGTATTAAAATTTCGATCCGTCAATAATATTGTAATAGCACCAGCTAATACAGGTAAAGATAATAATAATAAAACAGCTGTAATTAATACAGATCATACAAATAAAGGAACCTTCTCTATTCTTATTCTATACAGACGTATATTAATAATAGTAGAAATAAAATTAATTGCTCCTATAATTGAAGAAATACCAGCTAAATGTAAAGAAAAAATAGCAAAATCAACAGATCTTCCTGCATGACCTATTACAGAAGCCAAAGGAGGATATACTGTTCAACCAGCCCCAACACCTATTTCTACTATAGATGAAATAAATAATAAAAACAAAGATGGGGGTAATAATCAAAATCTTAAATTATTCATTCGAGGAAAAGCCATATCAGGAGCTCCCAATATTAAAGGAACTATTCAATTTCCAAATCCTCCAATTAAAATTGGTATAACTATAAAAAAAATTATAACAAAAGCATGAGCTGTTACCACAACATTATACAATTGATCATCACCTAAAAAAGATCCAACTTGTCCTAACTCTATTCGAATTAAAACTCTTATAGCAGTTCCAGCCATAGCTGATCAAGCACCAAATATAAAATACAATGTTCCAATATCCTTATGATTAGTTGAATATAATCATCGCAGTATCTATATCTATTAGTTTACTAAACATTAAATTGCAAATTTAATAAAAATCATATGATGGTGAATTGTAAATTCACATTAGAGCACTTTTAACTTTGAAGGTTAACAGAACATTATCTTATTTATATAAAATATAAAAAAAAAAATAAAAATTATTATTAATAATATTCCAATAAATCTAAAATAATCCTTTTTATAAAAATTTTTTATTATAAAATTTATTCTTCATAATATTTCATATTTATAACCTAAAATAGTATCATATAACAAACGAATATATACATAAAATATAATTACAGATACAATTAACAATATAAAAACATAAAAAATATCAACTATAAAAATATAATATAAAGTAACTATTTTCAAAAAAATCCCAATATAGGTGGTATACCACCTATACTTATTATTCTTAAAAAAAATCATCATTTACCCTTTATCTTATTAACTATAGATATTCTAATAATTTCCTCATCTATTAAAATATAAACAACTCTAATTAATATAATTATGTATATAAATATATATATAAATCAATATATATTATCAATTATTATACAACTTATAATCCATCCTAAATGGTGAACAGAAGAATAAGCCAATAATTCCTTAATATTTATTTGATTAAAAGAACCAATTACACCAATAAACAAACTTAGTACTCCAATTATTCACAAAATAGAACTAACAAATATTATTATAATCAACAAAGGAATAATCTTTTGAAAAGTTATTAATATATATCTAGAAACCCAATTTATACCTTTAACAACAGAAGGAAATCAAAAAAAGAAAGGTCCAGCTCCTACCTTTAATCTAAGTATTAATAATACTAACAAATCTATTTTAAATAATCCAGAAAACAATAATCTTAAAAAAAAAGCAGAACTCATTCTTTGAATAAAAAAATATTTATAACAAGATTCTAAATTATACAAATCATAACGTTTATAAACTAATATAATATAAGAAATTATATTAATTTCTAAACCTAATCATAATAAAAATCAATCATTACAATTTATTACTAATAAAAATCTAATTAAATACAAAACAAAAAATAACAAAAAAGAAGGGACTATTATTTTTTCATATATGAGGTATGAACCCATTAGCTTAACTAGCTGACATTACAAACAATATAAAAACATTTATATATACTCCTATAACTAATTAGAAAGACCTAAGTTTAAAACCTAATCTTATAATTTAATAATAATATCATGAAAATAAAAACTATTATATTAATTCAAGTGATCTAATTCAATTAAAAAGATCAAATTGCCATAAGATAACAACATAATAAACTTCTAAAGACCTTATAAA
>JAWZYV010019198.1:0-43655 GCA_038373885.1 Cheiracanthium punctorium
CAGAAGAATTACTGGCAGCAAAAAGTTGCCTGAAAATTTCTACAGAAATTTTCTGTCGACAGTAATAAATGTTATTCAACAGAATGATTCTGTTACCCTTAAGATAGTTTCTGTATACAGAAATCAACTGTAAAACTCTGCTTGGAAACGACTTTTATATGTATACGGAAAATTTCTGTCATATAACATGCAGCTCCTGGCAACAGAAAATTTCTGCCTACAGAATATTTCTGGCAACTTTTTGCTGCCAGACTTTTTCTGTTGATTTACAGGAATATTTTTTGCAGTGTATGTCATTCCATCGATAACAATATTTCCAGTTCTAGATCTTCAGAGCTTCCACATAAACACTGCTGTCTTTTTTAGGGTCACCTAAAATAATTCTTATAGATTACTGTCTATGGGCATGTGTGTAACTAATGACTTTTTTTTTTTTTTCAAAGGCGGAGGTACATTCTATGTAGGCGTCCAGGGCGGATACGAGGTGAGGTTGGTGATTAATACCTTCTTCATACAAAAGTATCACAGTTCATATAAAAGTACAACATTTAAAGTCAATAAATTTGGAGCTATGAACGTAATAATTACATTTTCATCATAAAGACTACGTCTATAACCATCGCTACTACCCGTTTAAAAGACGCGTGAGCAAACTACTGTAGGCGGTACCCAATTTCAAAAAGGCGCCGCCGCGCCGGTCAGTGCCGGTGTCAGTGGGATTTTCCATACGATTCATATTAGGAAGAAATAAATGCAATTACATCTCGTAATATGATGCAAATAATTTGAGACAAAATAAGTACACTTTTAATTATATTTAGTGCTAAAATGACTGCACTTTTGTGTTAATGAAATATTAAAGAACAGGGATCTTAAGAAACCGAGTTCGATGTCTGAAGCAACGCCTTCTCGCATTAAATTCTATTATAATTTTATAAGTAATCGTACACCTAAAATTTATGAATTTCCTGAATTATATACTAGAATTATTAATTTTAATAAATGAAAATAATGGCTTAGGCGATAAAATGATAAATGCCACGCTCGGTCCAGAATCGGTACAGAAGACATGTTTCAGAATTTCATGCTTCGCGGATTCTGTGTGCGATCTTTGATGAAACAGAGGGTGAAAATAGATAGTTTTTACGGAAACGTTTCAATAAAGGGTGGGTGTAGAGCCTGACATTTGTTGCATATGCTACGCCTCTCACCAGTTGCACAGTTGCACAGTTACAGTTACCAGTTTTATAATTTTTCTCCAAGTTTACTCGTCAGAAAATTACGTATTAGTAATTTTGACAAACTGCTTGTGTAAAACTTGTTTGATTTCATTACAGTTATGTTACTTTCATGAGCAAATAAGGAAGAACCGGAGAAAAATTATGTAACAGTGTTAAGAATTGGAGTAAAGCACTTTTATGGATTCTCCGATAGAGAGTTGTGCACTTGCTTTGTATCTTAGGCTACCTTTCATGCATATATAATTAATAGTTCTTTAACAGGGACACTCAAAATAACGCCATTGCATGTTTAACATCAATATCATTACAATTGTAAGGATATTTGGAATACCTGAGCTGCACAAAGTACACCTGAACACGTCAGAATGTATACACCGCTTCATTTTACAGGGACACTCAAAAGAATTCTGATGCATTACGCTCTACGGACATCTCTGTAACTACTCAACCCATTCTAAAACTTTTTTCAGTCATGGAAGAGTGTACAGTTCCTGGTTATTTTGGGCTAATAAGAATATTTCCAGTTCTAGATCTCCTGAGCTGCCACTTGAACACTGCCGTCTTTTACAGGGTCACTAAAATAATTCTTATACATTTCGCTCTATGGGCATCTGTGTAAATATTGAACCGATTCTAATTTTTTTTTTTTCACTAATAGACAGTTATACACTTCCTTGCTATCCTAGGCTACCTTTCATGCATGTAAGATGTAAGATGCATGTAAGTTCTTTTACAGGGACACTGAAAATAAATCGTCACCTCAACACAGCACAATGTTTAATGCGCTTATTTTTTAAGGGAAAAGAAAAGAATTCTTATGCGTTACGTTCTACGGACATACCTGTAACTACTGAACACTATCTAAAACTTTTTTCAGTGATGGAAAAGTGTACAATTCCTGGGTGTTTTAGGCTAACTTTGATGCAGGAAGCGTAAAGCGTTCTTTTACAGGAACACTCAAAATAATGTCATAGTGTTTAAATTGTATGTCATTCCATCGATAAGAATATTTCCAGTTCTAGATCTCCAGAGCTTCCACATAAACACTAGTATCATTATGCACATAAACACTAGTATCATGCACACTAGTATCATCATGCATGTATCAGTAGTAGTTCTTTAACAGGGACACTCAAAATAATGCCATTGCATGTTTAACATCAATATCGTTACAATTGTAAGGATATTTACCATACTTGAGCTGCACGAAGTACACCTGAACACGTCAGAATGTATACACCGCTTCCTTTTACAGGGACACTCAAAAGAATTCTGATGCATTACGCTCTACGGACATGTCTGTAACTACTCAACCCATTCTTAAATTTTTTCATTGATCGAAGAGTGTACAATTCCTTGTTATTTTAGATGCACGAAACATAAACAGTGCTTTTATAGGAACACTCAAAATAATGTCATAGTGTTTAACTTCTATGTCATTACGTCTATAAGAATATTTCCAGTTCTAGATCGCCAGAGGTCCCACCTGAACACTGCTGCATTTTACAGGGTCAATTAAAATAATTCTTATACATTACGCTCTATGGAATCTTTGTAACTACTGAACCGATTCTTTACCTTTTTTCACTGATAGAGAGGTTTACATTAGTTAGAATGTTAGGCTACCTTTCATGCTTGTAGCATTAATAGTTCTTTTTCAGGGACACTCAAAATAATGCCATTGCATGTTTAACTCCAATATCATGACAAATGTAAGGATATTTGAAATTCTTGAGCTGCAAAAAGTACACCTGAACACGTCAGAATGTATAGACCGCTTCCTTTTACAGGGACACTGAAAAGAATTCTTATGCATTACGCTCTACGGACATATCTGTAACTACTGAACCCATTCTAAAATTTTTTTCAGTGATAGAAGATTGTACAATTCATGCGTATTTTAGGTTAACTTTTATGCGGGAAGCATAAAGAATTCTTTTACAGGAACACTCAAAATAATGTCCTAGTGTTTAAATTGTTTGTCATTCCATCCATAAGAATATTTCCAGTTCTAGATCTCCTGAGCTCCCACATAAACACTGCTTTCTTTTACAGGGTCACCTAAACTAATTCTTATACATTACTGTCTATGGGCATCTGTGTAACTAGCGAACTGATACTAAACCTTTTGTTTTCTGATAGAGAGTTGTGCAGTTGCTTTGTATCTTAGGCTACCTTTGATGCATGTATAATTAATTGTTCTTTTCCAGGGACACTCAAAATAATGCCATTGCATGTTTAACTTCAATGTAATTACAACTGCAAGAATATTTGCAGTTCTTGAGCTGCACAAAGTACACCTGAAAACGTGAGAATGTATTTACCGCTTCTTTTTACAGGGACACTCAAAAGGATTCTGATGCATTACGCTCTACGTATATCTTTGTAACTACTCAACCCATTCTTAAACTTTGTTCTGTCATGGAAGAGTGTACAATTCCTTGTTATTTTACGATAACATTGATGCACAAAGCATAAACAGTGCTTTTGCAGGAACACTCAAAATTATGTCATAGTGTTTAACTTCTAAGTTATTACGTCTATAAGAATATTTCCAGTTCTATATCGCCAGAGCTTCCACCTGAACACTGCTGCATTTTACAGGGTCACTTAAAATAATTCTTATACATAACGCTCTATGGAATCTTTGTAACTACTGAACCGATTCTTTACTTTTTTTCACTGATAGAGAGGTTTACATTTCCTTGGAATGTTAGGCTACCTTTCATGCTTGTAGCATTAATAGTTCTTTTACAGGGACACTCAAAATAATGCCATTGCATGTTTAACTCCAATATCATCACAATTGTAAGGATATTTGAAATTCTTGAGCTGCAAAAAGTACACCTGAACACGTCAGAATGTATACACCGCTTCCTTTTTACAGGGACACTCAAAAGAATTCTTATGCATTACGTTCTACGGACATATATGTAATTACTGAACCCATTCTAAAACTTTTTTCAGTGATGGAAGAGTGTAAAATTCCTGGATATTTTAGGTTAACTTTTATGCAGGAAGCGTAAAGAGTTCTTTTACAGGAACACTCAAAATAATGTCATAGTGTTTAAATTGTTTGTTATTCCATCGATAAGAATATTTCCAGTTCTAGATCTCCAGAGCTTCCACATAAACACTGCTGTCTTTTACAGGGTCACCTAAAATAATTCTTATACATTACTGTCTATGGGCATCTGTGTAACTAGTGATCTGATACTAAACCTTTTGTTCTCTGATAGAGAGTTGTGCACTTGATTTGTATCTTAGGCTACCTTTCATGCATGTATAATTAATTGTTCTTTTCCAGGGACACTCAAAATAATGCCATTGCATGTTTAACTTCAATATAATTACAATTGCAAGAATATTTGCAGTTCTTGAGCTGCACAAAGTACACCTGAACACGTGAGAATGTATTTACCGCTTCCTTTTACATTGACACTCAAAAGAATTCTGATGCATTTCGCTCTACGGACATCTTTGTAACTACTCAACCCATTCTTAACCCATTAAGCGCCAAACTCCCGTTACGGGAACATCTATTTTATATTTTTTCTTCAAATATTTTAACGTAATTTACGAAATACACATTTTATATTAACATTTACACTATATAACACAGCTTAGAGTGTAAATGTTTGAAATTTGAAATGTGAAGCCACAGCAACCAATTTGGTCGGCAGAACCAACCTTCAAGCCTTTCACGGCAGCTGTGGAGTTTATTAAAAAAAAAAAAAAAAAACCCTATTTATAGCTTTCAGGACAACGCGGGCAGCTTGTGTCCCACGCAGGGGAGCTGTCGTATAGTGGTCCGTCTCAACCAGATCTGCTATTGTACAAGAGTCTTACTACTTGCGATTTGCACTGTTCATGGCTCCGACAGTGGCAGAGTTCATGTTGTTGAAAAGCGGTGGAATAAGTTAGCGATTAGCAGAGATTGAAGAGGTCGAGGAGAAGACTGAAAATGGATCTCATTTTTTGCTTTGCGCTGTTGCTTCTCATGATGCTCATGGTCCATGCCTGCATGTGTTGTTGTGTTGGTTGATTCAGGTGGTAATTTTGAGTTAGGGGGCAAGAGAAGAGGTAGTGGGCACTGCTACCCGTCAGTCCGCAAGGGCATTGGCCCGTTGGATGCCGGTTGAATTTTTCTAGATATGCAGGGAATGGACCGTGGTTGGTAAGGAAGGCGCTTGCTGAAGCGTCTAGATTAAAATTATGCGTTCCTGGCTTTGGTAATAGGTTAAATGTATGGCGTCCTTTGGTGGTCGTCTGCCATACTCTTAGCCATTCTTCTCGTCTTGCTGAGGCTATCGTGCTTCCAGATGGGACGCTGGTGCTGGTATGAGTATGGGCGAAACAGAGGCTTCCGCAGCCTGCTTGGCATATTTATCAGCTTTCTCATTTCCCTGCATATTAATGTGGGCTCTTACATGTTGAAGCTCCGTTTGTTTGCTGTTCTGTAGGTGTTGCTTAATCTTTAGGACTAAAGGATCACGAGTTCTGAGAGTTGAAAACGGCTGCAGGCTGCTTTGGCTGTCACTGTATATTACGACTCTCCTATCTTGCCAGGTACTTGAGATCCATTTCAGTGCCTCTAGAATGGCTATTAATTCAGCCTGGTAAACACTATTGAACTTAGATAGCGTGATGCACATATGGTGTACCTCCCTATCTCCGCCATATGCTACAAAGGCAGAGCCTGTACCTAGGTCTGTCTTGGAGCCGTCAGTTAAGGTTAAATTACCTTCCATCTGCACTGCTTCCATAGTTGCTGTTCTGATCTTATGCGGGTCTACCTCCTCCTCTGGATGGAGAAGCCACCTAGGGGAAAACTTCTGATGTTCCGGAAGGATGATTTGGAATATTGAGAGGGGGAGGTACTGAGCAACCCAGCTGTAGCTGCTGAGCCTGGTAAGCTTCGTACTGGATCACTATATCAAGAGGAATTTGGTCTGATATTGCACATAGCGCAGCTGTTGATGCCTTTCTATATGCCCTCGTGAGGCGCAGTAGCGGAATCCTTTGTGCTGAGATTGAGTTTCTGCCGTGCATCTTTCTTCAAGGAGTGACCCCAAACTCCTGCCGCGTATTTTGCTTGGCTCAGCGCTACAGTTGTGTACCAGGTCCGAAGTAGGATGTTTGAAGCCCCCCAGAACATTGATGCTACTCTGGCTTGCCCATTATTTGCCTTTGTGAATTTTTCTCTTAGGCTCTGTATGTGAGGAATCCACGTAAGATTACGGTCTATGATTAGGACTAGGAGCTTTAATTGTTGGACGTGCAGTTCACTTTTCCCAGCTATGCGTATTACTGGATTCCTTTGGAGCCGTTTTGGTTTGGCGAACGTTAGGGCCTGAGTCTTTTGCACCGAGAGTTCTAGGTTCAACTCCGAAAGGGCTGCCGAAAAGCGGTTTAGAAGTATTGCTGCACGTTCCTCAATATCTTGCCTTCTCGGACCGCTGAAGAGAAATGAGACATCGTCAGCGAACGCAAGAAGCTCTGTTTCCGGAGGAAGAGGCAGCCTGAGGAGCTCGTCTGCTACAATATTCCACAGGATGGAGCCTAGGCACGAGCCTTGGGGACAACCCTTGTAGATAGGATAATCTACCAAGCCTGCTCCCCAGTTCAGTTGTATGCTTCTTCCCTCTAAGTATGATGATAGTAGGTGGTGGATGTTGCCCCGGCATCTTAGGTCAGTTAGCCGCTTGTTGATGATATGCCAATCGGCATTGTCGAAGGCCCCCTTTATGTCTACGGGGACGAGGGTCGAGTAGCGACCTTCCTTGATGTTATTCTTGACTGCTTCTATGATGCCTGACAGAGTTTTTTCGCATGATCTGTTGTCTCGAAAGCCAAACTGGCGGTCCGATAGCAGGTGATTGTGCTCTAAGTGGAATGTGAGTCTTTGGGCCGCTAACTTTTCTAAAAGCTTCCCTAGAGTTGGGAGCAAGCAGATGGGACGATAAGAGGTTGCTTCTGTTCGATCTTTTCCTGATTTCAGAAAGTGCACAACTTCTCCTTTCCTTAGGCAGTTTGGAAAGTGTCCCTACTCAAGGCATTTGTTCGCCCAGGTAGTTAAGAGGATTGGGAAGGTGTTTTGGACAGTTCGCAGCATTCGAAAGTCAATGGAATCCGGACCTGGTGCCTTTCTTGGGTTTAAAGCAAAAAGCGTAGACCTGACTTCCTCTTTTTTGAATTTTTCGTCATCTGGTTGGTATTCTGTTGTATGGCTTACTTCTAATATTGGGCTACCAGAACCGAATAGGGCTTCCGTGAGTGTTCTTAGTGTTGACTCTCGGGATTCAATTGGTCGGTTGAAAGACGATTTGATTTCCGTTGGAGTAAACACCTTCCCGTAAGCTACCTTGCAGATATCACAGTAGACGTTTTTGCTATTTATACAAAAAGCTTTCCATGCCTCTTTCCTTGTTTTGTTAAGATTCCGCTTATATGCAGCCCTTTCTCTGCTAATCGCCTTTGCTTGTGCTTTGAGTGTCTCTGTATCTTGGGGTTTTCTTGGATTTTTTTCTTGAGTTTTTTGGAGAAGGCCGTGAGTCTGTTTCTTTGACTTCGCAGCTGTGGGGTCCACCATTTGAATACTATCGTCTTCCTGACCGACTTTTTACGGAAGGATTTAGAGGCTGCTACTTGTATGTGCTTTATTAAACTTTGTGTGTGTTCTTCAAGTGTTGATGTGTCTTGTGTTACCATTATATTGGGGAGGAGCGACTGAATGCCGGGACGCAGGTGTTGTATGAACTTCTTATGGCTCCCATACTCTGTTTTGTAGCGACGCCGTTCCTTGTATTCTGGGTTTTGGGCTATGTCGAATAGGATGTTATTGTGATCTGAACCATTGACTGTGTCTTCCACTCTCCAGTTGGAGACCAGCGATGCTTCTTCATGGTTTGCTAAGGTTACATCCGGCCAGCCTTTTCCCGCATCTTCACGGCCATGCTTGAAAAATGTTGGTGGACAGTCCTCGTCGTTGAGCATAATGAGTTCATGGGTGGCTATGTGCTCTATCAGAGTTGTGCCCCTTGCATCTTCTTGTGCATAGCCCCAGAAACTAGAGCGTGCGTTCATGTCAGCTCCTAGGATATAAGGTAGTCTTCCCGGGATGTCCATTTCATATTCGGACAGCGCTTCGTCGATGTCCCTAGAAGGTGGGATGTTTTGGGAGCCAACGATAATGTTGTCTTCTTGTGTGGGTATCGAGACGAAAATTGCGCTATTTGTTTGCTTGTATTGCGTTGTAATCAGCGCTGTGTTTCTTATTATGACGTGTACTCTACTGTTTGTGGATGAGAACGTGGTCCAGGATGTAAGTATTGCTGTTAGGGTATTGTTTACGTTAACGTGTGCGTCTTGTATTAGGGCGATGTCTATATTTTCTTCATTCATATAGGTGCCCAGTAGTGTGTTGGCAGCCTTGCTGTTATTTAGATTCAGTTGGATTAATTTTATTTTCTGTTCTTCTGATACATGAAACGAGTGTGTGCTTTTCAGTGGGTGTAGAGTTTCTTCCTTTGGAGATGTGACTACCATGGACCATTTGTCGGAGCTCCCCTACTCCGTATAAACTGCTCAGTGGAGTTCTTGAAACTCTTTTTCCGGTGGGTCTTTAGCTTCTCCTGATACGCTGGGCAGTCTCTGCTGTAGGCTGCATGGTCCGTTCTTCTCCTCTTTTCCTTCTTGCAGTTGATGCATGCGTGTCCATTCGTCTCACTTGACTCCGAGGTGCTATGGTGGCCTGCATATCCTGGAGTTCTTGGAGGATCTTTTCCAGTTCATCTAAGTGCCGAAGGTCATTGGCTGGAGGGATGAATAGATCCTGCTGAGGACCTTGTTCATGGCTGGAGTTATTGCTCCGGCCGCTGGTGGTGGCATCATCTAGTACAGTCGACTCCGGTTATAGTGGCCCCGGATGTAGTGAACTTTCGGCTATAGTGAAAGCAAATCGTTAGTCCCGATTCACTTACATTAGAATTGTGCATAACATTTTTCGGTTTTAGTGAACATGACTTCGGTTATAGTGAACCTAAAAACTGAACTTCGGAAATTCTAGAAATGGCGGAGTTGAAGTTTTTCGATGTCTACATTCTCAAAGATTGTCTTTATTGCATTCGACAAATACATAAAAGAGATTATCAAGCATCTGTTTCGAAATACAGGGCAATTGTCAGTGGCTACGCTGAGGTCTGTGGGCTAACATGACGAGGGGAAGAATTGGACAATAGCACAC
Organism: Cheiracanthium punctorium; assembly: GCA_038373885.1. Classification (NCBI taxonomy): domain Eukaryota; kingdom Metazoa; phylum Arthropoda; class Arachnida; order Araneae; family Cheiracanthiidae; genus Cheiracanthium; species Cheiracanthium punctorium. The sequence continues at coordinate 9,487 of JAWZYV010019198.1, forward strand.
TAGACTTTGACGGCTATGAAACCAGGAGTATATTTCATTTCAGCAGGGGCGTAGCCAAGGGGGGGTTAGGGGGGTCATAACCCCCCATGAGAAATTTATTCTTCACTACATTATCGCACACACGTATGCATATATATGAGTTGTAGTTGTCGTAACCCCCCCATGAAAATTTTGTGGCTACGCCCCTGCATTTCAGTGATGCTTACTTACTGCTATTGCTTTTCAGTTCCCTTGAAAAATAGCCCATGCCTTGTGGTGTATTCCTCCCCGTGCTCCTTTTGTCTGATATCCTAATGCTTAAAAGATAAGCTCATCTTTTCCACCCTGCACGAAAGCCCGTGACACCCACACTTCCACAAATGAAGAAGGTAGCAATGACAATTTTTAAAGAAACATGCAACTTTTTTCATTCTCATTCTTGACCAGAAAGGACAAACCATAAGCGCTTCGATCCAATTCATCAAACTGTGCTCCTCCTACTTGTACTCACGCTTGCTATCCAGGAACGTCTGAAAAAGGGGATAAAATTCTTATTCGGTTAGAATCAATGGCATGTTTCGTCTACTAAGCACCTAACAAAAAGTAAGGTACATTTCATGGGGAACACGAACGGACATATCTCACGCCCTTGATCGATTGCAATTTTTCATTCCCGGTGCAATAGCACAGGTTAAGGATTACAACTACTCGCTGCTGCTTGATTGGCTATAGCACTTTCCGGCCAGTTGAATGGTATCTCCCAAATTATTGTAGCACTTTCGAGTAATAAAACATAAATACGATTAATTATGTTTGACTTACACAAATATTCAGTGCGGGTATAAAACACTATTTTTTACTTAAGTATATAATGCATTCCTTGTTCATATGGAGATACTTCGCTTATACTGAACTTCGGATATAGTGAACGAAATTTGCCGGTCCCCAGAGGTTCACTATAACCGGAGTCGACTGCAGTTGTTGGAGGTCTGCTTCTAGAGGGTTCAAGTTCGTCGCTGCGTTGGTTGACGGTTCAGGGGCTTCCTCTATTGTGCTTCGAATTTCCGTTAACACCACTCTTGGGCCTTTAGGTTTCGAAGGCGTCTCCACTTTCTTCCTGTTTGAGGCCTTTGGGGCTACTGATGACGTAATTTTGACTGACGATATTGACTCCGCGTCAGAAAGAGGCTCATCCTCTGAATCTTTCCTGTTCCCGGTTCTTTTCTGCTTATCAATCTTATTCTGTTGCCTCTCGCTAGACCTGGTCATCATGACTCCGTCGTCTATCTTTTTGCTTTCTTAATACTGGTATTTTTAAGAGGTTATAATACTTGTGTAGATAAATTAAAAATAATTGTAAACATTCGATAATCATTGAAATTTGGTTGGAGATGAGTGGGCCAGACTCATTGAAAAAAACAAAAAAAACGGGGTAAAGAGGGGTGGAAGAGGGGGACCTCTCAACCGTGCCGACCTCGCTTCCCCCGCACAGGCGACGTCATTAGCGAGGTTGCTCGGCTTGGAATCTAGAGATTGAATGATAACCAGAAACCGGAGACCAAAACCAAAGACCAGAAACCATTCAGCAATCCTGAGGAAAGAAAAAAAAGGGCGGGGGGTGGGGGGGGGATGCTTAAGCTCCATAGGGGGGCGGGGAAGAGGATACTAATTGGAAACGAAGCTGTTAGTTGGAAAGGCCAGAGACCCTCATAGTGAGGAGTCCCAAGTTGGTAAGTCCCCAAAAAGTTGGGCCATTAGAGATTAAATTGAAGTCCCCAGTTGGCTCTTCCCCAGAAAAAAGAGCCATTACAGTTGAGTTAAGATCCCCATTTGGCATGCAGCACAATATTTGTAAACAAACAGTAATCCGAATAACCTGCCGTATCTTAAAAGAAACGTCGTGTTCATTCCCGTACATAATGTTATCTTTCCGAACGCAGTACCAGCGGAAAAAGTCGCTTGAAATATCATTAAAATATTATATGTTAAGCTTTTTAAAATATTAAACGCCACCTGGGACACAAAAGTCGAAGGTCTGATTAACAAATTCCATCCATTACAATCATCCAAAAAATTAAATTTAATACTTTTTTTGAATGTTGAAAAATGACTTTATCCCATTGAAATACATTACGAGAACCCCAACCTGTCACGCAAGACGGCGACCGATCGCAGAGAGGAGGGGTCCGTCGAAATGCTCTATGAGTGAATTGAGAATCCCTGTAGGCTGTTCTAAGAAAATGGTCATCCAACCGGAAACCGTCTGCTAGCCATTCACGTTAGGCCCAACTCCCTTTTAAAGCACGTTTTTATCAGCGATTTTAATTAATTAAGGCACTTAAATAAATGCAAAATACACAGTAAAAGCATGGATATAATAGAAAAAATTATCATACACAATTCAGCAATAAATAAATATGGAAATAGTTCATAATACACTTGTAATAATAAAAATAATTTGGGTTAGCGTAATCCCACGTGCAACTGGGAGCTGTCGGCCTCATCTTAGAGTTAATATTATTAATAACTTTTGAACTAATTAACAAAAATTCATAAATAATACCTCAAAATGGAGCTCAAGCAATATAGAAACAGAATTTAATAACAAACCATAGCCCACTCACCTCTTTACCGATGAAAATTAGCCAGGCATTGGGAGCGATGTAAACACGACGCTACACCGAAACACTGTATGATTATGGGAAAGGGTAAATGTTTATATAAAATGTGTATTTCGTAAATTACGTTAAAATATTTTAAGAAAAAAGATATATAATAGATGTTCTCGTAACGGGAGCTTTGGCGCTTAATGGGTAATGGGTTAAACTTTTTTCAGTCATGGAAGAGTGTACAATTCCTTGTTATTTCAGGCTAACATTGATGCACGAAGAATAAACAGTGCTTTTACAGGAACACTCAAAATAATGTTATAGTGTTTAACTTCTATGTCATTACGTCTATAAGAATATTTCCAGTTCTAGATCTCCAGAGCTGCTAACTGAACACTACTGCATTTTACAGGGTCACTTCAAATATTTCTTATACACTACGCTCTATGGAATCTTTGTAACTACTGAGCCGATTCTATACTCTTTTTCACTGATAGAGAGGTGTACACTTCCTTGGAATGTTAGGCTACCTTTCATGCTTGTAGTATAAATAGTTCTTTTACAGGGACACTCAAAATAATGCCATTGCATGTTTAACTCCAATATCATTACAATTGTAAGGATATTTGCCATTGATGAGCTGCAAAAAGTACACCTGAACACGTCAGAATGTATACACCGCTACCGTTTACAGGGACACTCAAAAGAATTCTTATGCGTTACGCTCTACGGACATATCTGTAACTACTGAACCCATTCTAAAACTATTTTCAGTGATGGAAGAGTGTATTGCCAATTCCTGGGTATTTTAGGCTAACTTTTATGCGGGAAGAATTCTTTTACAGGAACACTCAAAAGAATGTCATAGTATTTAAATTGTATGTCATTCCATCGATAACAATATTTCAAGTTCTAGATCTCCAGAAATGCCACATGAACACTGCTGTCTTTTACAGGGTCACTTTAAATAATTCTCATAGATTTCTGTCTATGGGCATCTGTAGTGAACTGATTCTAAAACTTTTTTTCTCCGATAGAGAGTTGAATACTTCCTTGGTATCTTAGGCTACCTTTCATGCATGTATAATTAATAGTTCTTTTACAGGGACACTCAAAATAATGCCATTGCATGTTTAACTTCAATATCATTAGAATTGAAAGAATATTTGCCATTCTTGATTTGCAAAAACTACATTTGAACACGTCAGAAAGTATACACCGCTTCCTTTTACAGGGACACTCAAAAAAATTCTTATGCATTATGCATTCTTATGCAAAAAAATTCTTATGCAACTACTCAACTCATTCTTATACTTTTTTCTGTCATAGAAGAGTATACAATTCCTGGGTATTTTAGGCTAACTTTGAAGCAGGAAGCATAAATAGTTCTTTTACAGGAACACTCAAAATAATGTCATAGTGTTTAAGTGCAGTGTCATTACGTCTATAAGAATATTTCCAGTTCTAGATCTCCAGAGCTGCCACCTGAACAGTGCTGCCATTTACAGGGTCACTTAAAATAATTCTTATACACAACGCTGTATGGAATCTTTGTATGTACTGAGCCGATTCTATACTTTTTTTCACTGATTGAGAGGTGTACACTTCCTTGGAACGATAGTCTACCTTTCATGCTTCTAGCATTAATAGTTCTTTTACAGGGACACTACAAATAATGCCATTGCATGTTTAACTCCAATATAATCACAATATTAAGGATATTTCCCATTCTTGAGCTGCAAAAAGTACACCTGACACGTCTGAATGTATACACCGCTTCGTTTTACAGGGACACTCAAAAAAATTCTGATGCATAACGCTCTACGGACATCTCTGTAACTACTCAACCCATTCTAAAACTTTTTCAGCCATGGAAGAAAGAGTAATAAGAGTAGGAGGTAGGTTAGTAAACAGTACATTAAATATTAATCAAAAGTTCCCTATTTCGTTACATGGTAAAAGTAAACTTAGTGAGTTAATCGTTAGTTATTTTCATCAAAGATGTTTGCATTTGGGATCTCAGGCTCTACTCTTTCAATTAGGGTTAAAATTTTGGCCGTTAAACGGTCGAGCTATTTGTAGGAAGGTAGTGCATAATTGTGTAATTTGTTATAAGGCAAATCCTAAACCTTGTCAACAATTTATGGGCAGCTTACCAAAGGAAAGAGTAACTGCAAACTTTCCCTTTAATTGCGCAGGTATTGATTTCTCGGGACCCTTTCTAATAAGGTATAAGAACCAAAGAAAGGGAATCTTTCATAAGGTGTATGTTGCCATATTTGTATGCTTAGCCACTAGAGCAATCCATTTAGAGATAGTTACGGAATTAACTTCTCAAGCATTTATAGAAACCTTAAAGAGATTTTTTGCAAGGAGAGGAAAAAGTGTTTGCATTTTTTCTGATAATGCTAAGAATTTCATAGGTGCTAATCAAGAACTCAAAAGATTACAAAATTTAGTTCAAAATCCTGATTTGTCTGGATATCTGAGTAATGAAGGTGTTAATTGGAAATTTATACCACCCAGAGCACCAAATTTTGGTGGCCTTTGAGAAGCCGGAGTCAAATCTTTCAAATACCATCTTAAGCGAGTGGTGGGAAATGCAAAATTAACTTATGAGGGTTTTTTAACGGTAATAACGCAAATTGAGGGTATTTTGAATTCACGTCCCCTCGTGCCTTTCTCATCTGATGCAGATGATTTGAACGCTTTGACTCCTGGCCACTTCTTAATAGGAAGATCAATAAATTGTATTGTTGAACCGGATGTAACTAATATCTATAATAAATTAAAGTTATGGCAAAGGACCACAAAGTTGACTCAATTGATATGGAAAAAATGGTCCAATGATTATTTAAGTTCTTTGCAACAGAGAACAAAATGGGTCTTTGAAAAGGAAAATGTATCGGTAAATGACTTGGTAATATTAAAGGAAGATAATACCGCAGTTTGTAATTGGCCATTAGGAAGAATTGTGAAACTCTTTCCCGGTAAAGATGGTAAAGTGAGAGTTGTGAACGTCAAAACTCAAAGGGGGGTATATAAAAGGCCAATTACAAAAATCTGCCTATTACCGGTTGAAAAATAATTTATATGTATTACTGTGCTTCTCTGTTGTAGTTAATGTAATTTCGGTGTAGTTATTCATTAGTTATAAATCTAAATTACATATGTGAATTTTATAATAATTATGTGATTGAATGTTTTTCAAACATGTCAATGGGGGCCGGTATGTTAGCGCTTGCATGCGCTATTGCCGCGCCACCTATAATGAAGTGGATTTGTGAAAACGCCAGTGTGTGTTGTGCAAGTGGCATGGGGAAACGTGGGAGGCGAAGTGGTCGTTCTCCAATTCCCAATAAAGTGAAAATTTTGTGTTTACAGTCCACTGTTTCTTGAGTTGAATTTTATTTTAATCGGCGATAACAGTATCTTAGGCTACCTTTCATGCATGTATAATTAATAGTTCTTTTACAGGGACACTCTAAATAATGCCATAGCTTGTTTAACTTCAATATCATTACAATTGTAAGGATATTTGCCATTCTTTTGTTGCACAAAGTACACCTGAACACGTCAGAATGTATACAGCGCTTCCTTTTACAGGGACACTCAAAAGAATTCTTATGCATTACGCTCTACGGACATCTCTGTAACTACTCAACCCATTCTTAAACTTCTTTTTGTCATGGAAGAGTGTACAATTTCTGGGTATTTTAGGCTAACTTTGATGCAGAAAGCATAAATAGTTCTTTAAAAGGAACACTCAAAATAATCTCATAGTGTTTAACTTCAGTGTCATTACGTCTATAAGAATATTTCCAGTTCTAGATCTCCAGAGCTGCCATCTAAACACTGCTGCCTTTTACAGGGTCACTTAAAAAAATTCTTATACACTACGCTCTATGGAATCTTTGTAACCACTGAGCCGATTCTATACTTTTTTTCACTGATTGAGAGGTGTACACTTCCTTGGAATGTTACGCTACCTTTCATGCTTGTAGCATTAATAGTTCTTTTACAGGGACACTCAAAATAACTCCATTGCATGTATAACTCCAATATCATTACAATTGTAAGTATATTTGCCATTCCTGAGCTGCAAGAAGTACACCTGAACACGTCAGAATACATACACCGCTTCCTTTTACAGGGACACTCAAAAGAATTCTTATGCGTTATGCTCTACGGATATATCAGTAACTACTGAACCCATTCTAAAACTTTTTTCATTGATGAAAGAGTGTGCAATTCCTGGGTATTTTAAGCTAACTTTTATGCGGGTAGAATTCTTTTACAGGAACACTCAAAAGAATGTCATAGTGTTTAAATTGTATGTCATTCCATCGATTAAAATATTTCCAGTTCTAGATCTCCAGAAATGCCACATGAACACTGCTGTCTTTTACAGGGTCACCTAAAATAGTTCTTATAGTTTTCTGTCTATGGGCATCTGTGTAACTAGTAAACTGATACTAAATCTTTTTTTTCTCTGATAGAGAGTTGTACAGTTGCTTGGTATCTTAGGCTACCTTTTATGCATGTATAATTAATAGTTCTTTTACAGGGACACTCAAAATAATGCCACTGCATGTTTAACATCAATATCATTACAATTGTAAGGATATTTGCCGTACTTGAGCTGCACAAAGTACACCTGAACACGTAAGAATACACAGCTTCCTTTTATAGGGACACTCAAAAGAATTCTGATGCATTACGCTCTACAGACATATCTGTAACTACTGAACCCATTGTAAAACTTTTTCAGTGATGGAAGAGTGTACAATTCCTGGGTATTTTAGGTTAACTTTTATGCGGGAAGCGTAAAGAGTTATTTTACAGGAACACTCAAAATAATACCATACTGTTTAAATTGTTTGTTATTCCATCGATAAGAATATTTCCAGTTCTAGATCTTAAGAGCTTCCACATAAATACTGCTGTCTTTTACAGGGTCACCTAAAAGAATTCTTATACATTACTGTCTATGGGCACCTGATTAACTAGTGAACTAATACTAAACCTTTTGTTCTCTGATAGAGAGTTCTGCACTTGCTTTTTATCTTAGGCTACCTTTCATGCATGTATAATTAATTATTCTTTTCCAGGGACACTCAAAATAATGCCATGGCATGTTTAATTTCAATATCATTACAATTGCAAGGATATTTGCCATTCTTGAGTTGCAATAAGTACACCTGAACACTTCAGAATGTATACACCGCTTCCTTTTACAGGGACACTCAAAAGAATTCTTATGCATTTCGCTCTACGACATCTCTGTAACTACTCAACCCATTTTTAAACATTTTTCTGTCATGGAAGAGTGTACAATTTCTGGGTATTTTAGGCTAACTTTGATGCAGGAAGCATAAAGAGTTCTTTTACAGGAACACTCAAAATAATGTCATAGTGTTTAACTTCAGTGTCATTACGTCTGTAAGAATATTTCCAGTTCTAGATCTCCAGAGCTGCCATCTGAACACTACTGCCTTTTACAAGGTCACTTAAAAAAATTCTTATACACTACGCTCTATCGAATCTTTGTAACTACTGACCCGATTCTATACGTTTTTTCACTGATTGAGAAGTGTACACTTCCTTGGAATGTTAGGCTACCTTTGATGCTTGTAGCATTAATAGTTCTTTTACAGGGACACTCAAAATAATGCCATTGCATGTTTAACTCCAACATCATTACAATTGTAAGGATATTTGCCATTCTTGTGCTGCACAAAGTACACCTGAACACGTGAGAATTTATACACCGCTTCCTTTTACAGGGACACTCAAAAGATTTCTGATACATTACGCTCTACCGACATCTCTGTAACTATTCAACCCATTCTTAAACTTTTTTCTGTCATGGAAGATTGTACAGGTCCCGGGTTATTTAGGCTAACTTTGATACAGGAAGCATAAACCGTACTTTTACAGGAACACTCAAAATAATCTCATAGTGTTTAACTTCAGTGTCATTACGTCTATAAGAATATTTCTAGTTCTAGATCTCTAGAGCTGCCATCTGAACACTACTGCCTTTTACAGGGACACACAAAAGAATTTTGATGCATTACGCTCTACGGATATCTCTGTAACTACTCAGCCCATTCTAAAACTTTTTTCAGTCATGGAAGAGTGTACAGTTCCTGGTTATTTTGGGTTAATAAGAATATTTCCAGTGCTAAATCTCCAGAGCTGCCACTTGAACACTGCATTCTTTTACAGAGTCACTAAAATAATTCTTATACTTTAGGATCTATGGGCATCTGTGTAAATAGTGAACCGATTCTAATTTTTTTTTTCACTAATAGAGAGTTGTACACTTCCTTGGTATCCTCGTCTACCTTTCATGCATGCATTATTAGTAGTTCTTTTACAGGGACACTTGAAATAAATCGTTACCTCAACACAGCAGAATGTTTAATGCGCTTATTTTTACATGGAAATGAAAAGAATTCTTATGCATTACGCTCTAGGGACATATCGTTAACTACTGAACCCATTCTAAAACTTTTTTCAGTGATGGAAGAGTGTACAATTCCTGGGTATTTTAGGTTAACATTTATGAGGAAATCGTAAAAAGTTCTTTTACAAGAACACTCAAAAGAATGTCATAGTGTTTAAATTGTTTGTCATTCCATCAATAAGAATATTTCCAGTTCTAGATCTCCAGAGCTTCCACATAAACACTGCTGTCTTTTTCAGGGTCACCTAAAATAATTCTTATACATTACTGTCTAAGGGCATCTGATTAACTAGTGAACTAATACTAAACCTTCTGTTCTCTGATAGAGAGTTGTGCACTTGCTTTGTATCTTCCTTTCATGCATGTATACCTTTCATGCATGTATAAAGCCTACCTGGAGAGTTGTAAAATTCCTTCGTATCTGTTAGCGCTTGCATGCGCTATTGCCGCGCCACCTATAATGAAGTGGATTTGTGAAAACGCCAGTGTGTGTTGTGCAAGTGCCATCATAGGCGTAAAGTTTCCAGATTTATTGGAGGGGGCTCGGGCCTCACATATAATGTACGCGCGTGTATATATATATATACACACGCATATATGTATACGCATATATACATACACACACACACACACACTGCCTTTGGCAATTTAATCTAATTTAATTTAAAGTCATCTGAAAAACAATCTTTAATGTCTGAAACAGAGTACTTTCACTGTAAGGTTTGTTTCTCGGCTAGACAAATATTACGTTCAGAGACAATTTTTGAGAGCATATAAGAATCAAAAGTGCGAAGTAAGCTAAATTTGCAGGCATTTGCGGTTTCTGGTGGCCGAACCTAAAATTCTTGACCTAAATAAGTAAATGATATCCCTTTAGAGAGCCAATATCGCAAAAATCGCGATTTATGGCTCAGCTCGTTTTTAAATCACGATTTAAATCCCAGTCTAAACTCATTAATCGAATTTATTAGCTTCAGAATAATAACATTTTAAGACTGAAATGCGTGGAATAATCGCATTTCAAAGGTCGTACAGAAATTATGACAGAAAATCTTTTTTTCCACTCTAGAAATAAACTTTTACATACAAAATCATAGATAGTCCCCGATCCTCTTTCTTTAAAGATATCTCTGCGACATCGTATGATGAAAGCCTCAGATTTGGTACATCACTCTATGTGTGTACGAGACACATTTTACTAATAGGGAATTACGGGGCCGTATAAAAATTTAAAAAGAGTAACTTTTTGAAAATACCTGTTTAATTCTTATAACAGTATCGCCACTGGTCAGGGAGAACAGGGAAAGCCTGGAAAAGTGTGGGAATTTCATTTTGGCAAAAAAGTTCAGGGAGAAGTCAGGGAAAATTGCAAATTTTGGCCCAAAACCTGGAAAATCATGTAATTTGGACTGGAAAATCAGTGTTTGTAAACAAACAACGTTTAACCTTACTTTAGGAAGCTAAAAATATTGAAGAACGTATGCAAAGTTGGCATTATAAACATAAAAAAATAGTCTGGATTTTTATCGCATGATGGTCTGGAAAACCTGGAAAAGTCAGGGAATTTTTTTTTTAAGAAATTGAGTGGCAAACCTGATTAAAGCCTGTTCAGAGGCAGAAAAAATCTCCAAACATTTACATGCTCAGTCGGACATGTAGCCTAAAATAATACAAGCCCGAACAAAAATTTACAAGCCCGAAAATTACATTTTATTGCTCTATAAAATTTATATTATTCAGACTGTTTGCATTGAAAGGAAATGTTGCAACCACAAACCAAATCCGTATGATATATGAACCAGCATATTAAAACTATTTTATGAATCACTTTTGATCAATTTTTTACATGCCCGATCAGGCACATATGGCTAAAAAAATACGTACTTGTTGAGAATTTCACATGCCCCCGGCATATCGGGCAATAGATTTTTCCGGGCTTGTATATCTCCCAATTTTTAAGGGGTCTTAGGAGGATAAGGATTAAAAAAATCGATATTTTCAATTTTAATTTTATTTGAGAGCTCAATTATATCTGAGCATTTTGACCCCAGTTTTATGCAATTATTCCAACTAGAACCGGTGATAAACATAAAAACATTTTATGAATGTTTTATATTTGAACACAGTAAGGTAACTTTAAACTGCGTTTTCTCAAAACACATTTTTTTTTCTGAACTATCCGTACGATAACAAAATTTCTATGATTCGTATCTTCACAAAACTTTGTATAGTTATAGCTGGCGTCAGTATCTATAGAATGATTTAATATTAAAAGTGAAAGTGAAAAACTTTTGAAATTTTAGCAGAAATATAAGAGAAAATGTAAGTTTTTTTTCAAATTTCACTTTAAAATAAAATTTAAAATTCTAAAACTAAAATGTTTTCTTCAATATTAATTCATTCTATAAAATATTTATTTTACTTAATTTTGCAATAAAAATTTTGTTTATATATGTATTTTAAATTGGCTTATTTTACGGATAGTGACACACACTATTGAAAAAATAGATACCGTATATACTCGTTTAAAAACCCACTCCAGTGTGCGAATTGACGGGGGCAGTGGCGGCTCGTGGGATACGGCAAGTAGAGCCGGGCTGCACTTGAAATTATCAGCACATACTTTAAAAAAATTTATTCTACTAATTTTACTAAATTCAGATTAGAAATGTGGAATTCCTACGGTAAATTAAAAAAATCTCCGAAAAAAAAAAAAAAAAACGTATTGTGGCCGGATCGCTCATTGAGAAAAAAGCACTTTAATCTTCCCGCAATTCAATTGGGAAAATCTTTGGTTCAGCCCAGAGCGCTGAAAAGAAAATTGGCAGCACCGTTGCCATGACAACGACTACGTAAGCAGTCTGTCTCTCCGGGATAGGCAGTATGCAGCTGATACAGCCGATGAACGATTTTTAAACGGCGGCTGAACTTGAGAGCTCGACTAACTGATTGGGCTCGGACGAGAAGTGAGGGAGGGGTAAGGAGAATATATGTTTGGAAAACTCTCGACTTTATATTGCTGAATTTATCAAGAAGGGAAGCCTGAATAGACGCTTATGAATGGACAATTATCCATCAAAGCAGTATTGTTTTTATGTAAGCAAGAACTGGCATTTAGAGGACATGGCGAGCGAGAAAATTCTTTAAACATGGGAAATTTTAAAGAGCTTTTAAAATTATTGATATTTGAATTAAAACAACGCCTTTTTATGGGGACATCACAGCAGATTCGCATGTTTAAAAGAAAGGAGGATTGATTTGACTTATAAAAAATAAGTTTTCTTTTTTTTTCTTTTCTTCTCAAGTTATCGTTACAAAAGAAAATTCTAAGGAAACTTCAAATCAGACACGGATTAATGCAATTTTGAGGATAAGAGCGGCTGGTTGAAATTTATGTCCATTTCATGGAAGTAAAATAGGATCTCTTACATTTTTTATGTAATTTCATTTTTTTTTTCTCGGCGAGGGCTTAATCCGCCAGCTTTCGAATTCAGCAACAAAGATTTTCCAATCCTGTCTGGAGGAAAGGGGGGGGGGGCTCATATGCTTCCGGCTGCACTAACAGTTTTGACCACGGGCCGCCACTGACGGGAGGGATGCCGGGGATCGTCCCCGGCTGAAGAATACAATATCCCTGGCTAGAGAAATATTAATTGGTCCCTGCCAGGGATACTATTTATCCCCTGCTGAAGAAATGTTAAACTGGTGAGTGAAGATTTGGGATTGAAGTTAAGAACTCAAAATGAAGGTTGTATGTTATCGTTTGTTACTATACTCTAAGGCGACTGCCTTAAAATTTCGTCTCTTTTCTAAGCTAAAACCCCTCAAGGGTGGCTTCCAATACAGGTACATTGTATGTAGCTTGTGTATCTGTGATTCCATAGAACAAACAATCTCTGACTTTAGTTTGAATATAAGTCAGTTCCCACACGTGTCGGCGACTGCATTTGTCAAGTAATATCATGTGAGTAAAGCATTTGCTCCTTCTCTCCTTTTCCTTTTCAAGTGTCCCCCCCTGGAGAATGTTTTCTTTAAAATGTCCCCCCCTGGAGAAAATGTTCAGTTCGCACCCTGGCCCACTCGTGTATAAGCCCACCCCCCCTAGTTTTCTCCCAAAAATCTTTCAAAAATGACTGACCCGTATATAAGCCCACCCTCCCAACTTTAAAAATGGACGCGTCAGTGAAATACTCCCCCTACCAGAATTCGACTGGCTTTCAGTGATCACGTGATTGTTTTGCGACGCAGGGTCAACATAATTGGCGCCTTATAGCACTCAAAGACCGGCTTCGAAACTTCTGGAACGAATGGATGGCTTCCGATAATGCACAGACTACAAAGACAGGCAATCTAAAAAAAAAGTGGACATCATAACAGTAACTGAATGGTTAAATAATTCGTGGGAATCCATTCCAAAGGATATTATAGTGAAATCGTTCAAGAAGTGCTGCATAAGCAATTCTATGGACGGGTGCGAAGACTCATTAAATGAGTCGCGGAAGAATCCGACTCCGGCGAAGAAGATGATGATTTTGTTGACATTTATGACGATGAAATCAGGACTGAAAGTGACGTTAAAGATCTTTTCGGATGCTCCGACGAAGAATGATGTGATATGTATAATATTTGTATTTTCTTTCTTTTTTTCTTGTAATTTGTAACATTTTGTCAAAATACAAAAACTTAATGTGTTAGATCTTACTTTTGTTTCCATAAAGTTAAATTGTTTGCCCCAAATGCATGGGCACTGGAAGGGGGGGGGGATTGATATGCCAATTTCCGGGACCATGGTTTTCCCATGTACATAGTATACATATTTGCGCGTATGTGTGTAGATGTTTACTGCTCCCTTAACATTGAATCTCCGATGATCAAATTTTGAAATTCTTTTTGACCCGTGTATAAGCCCACCCCCCCCACTTTCAATCCAAATTTTTGTCCAAAAAAAGTGGGCTTATACACGAGTATATACGGTATATGTAAAGTAAAAATTAAATTGTTTTTTTTGTTTTTTTTTAAGATATGTGAAAGGTAATGGATTTTTATCCGAAATTTTATAATGTACTATAGTGTATTATTATAAGAAAAAAGTTTCATTATTCTGTGACTTATTTTGATCATAAAATGTAAAACCGCTAGGGTTTATAATACGTGTATATTTGCTCCTCAATCCTCCTGAGACCCCTTAATGCAGAAGCAAAAATATAGAAATATGCCTACTGTTCTGTGCAAGCATCACTGCGACTTGCATTCGTTTGAAACGTTTCACTTGCCGTTGGTTCTGGCGTTTTTTTAAATTTATTTATTTTATTTTATAAGGTAACTATCCGTTATAGTGCCTTCCTACCAAGTTATTCTTCTTAAAATGCAGTGAAACAAAGTCAAAAATGGAAGCATAGTGAAAGATGCAAAGGTAGTGGGGAAGGAACATTTTAGATTACTGAACGCATTTTAGGCTGATGTGAACTTTTGATTTCATAATTACCATTGCATAGACTGTTTTTTATTAACCGGCTACTGGCGCGGCCAGCTTAATAACATCTTGTATTATGTGGTGTCAGAATGAATCTCAAATATTCATCGAAATCGAAATCAGAAGAAATTTTTTATGAATAAAAGAAAAGGTTTTTTTTTTTTTCTATAACTTGAGAGAAATTCTTTTTCTTTAAATTGTAAAAATTGAGTAAAATGCATTTTTTTAAATTTAACGTAAATTATTGGGTGGGCTTAGCCCCAACTCATAATTTATTGGGGGGGCTTGAGCCCCATGGGCCCATATAACTCTACGCCTATGAGTGCCATGGGGAAACGTAGGAGGCGAAGTGGTCGTTCTCCAATTCCCAATAAAGTGAAAATTTTGTGTTTACAGTCCACTGCTTCTTGTGTTGAATTTTATTTTAATCGGCGATAACATTGTTTGGTCGTGCGAGCCGCGAGGTGAAGCGGTTACCTGTGGATTAAAGTGATTAAAAGTGAATCAAGGAGTTCCAATTGGCTAGTCGTCCCAGTGTAAAGGAGTGCTTACAACCTGAAAAAGGTAAGCAAACATTTGAATTATTAAGAAATAAAGTACAATTTGAGTTTAGTGATTATGAATGATTAAAATGGATGTACTATTAGTACAAAAGAAAGTTCTTAAAACGAACAAAGCTTCGGCTGAACTTCAAAAGGGTTCGTTAAATAATATTGAACTGGGGCGCTATGAAAGGAAGTGCGTTAAATATGAAAACGATCGTGGTGAGCTGTTTGAGAAAATATATGTTAATTGTGATAAAAAAGATGTTGATAAATACATAGAAGAACAGCAAGCTCTTCAAGAAAGCATTGATAAATTGTGGATCTCTGTGAAACAAGAATTATCAAAACTTAAAACAAGTGTAAACGTTAATTTAAGTAATATTTCTACGGGTCAAACCCGCGAAAATACGGGTTGCGAAGGGGTTCGCTTACCAAAATTGAATCTACCGTCATTTAATGGGTGCATTAATGATTGGTTGTCTTTTAATGATTTGTTTGTATCCAGTATTCATAATAACAGTAGCTTATCTGATTCCCAAAAATTATCCTATTTAAAATTATCGCTTCAAGGGGAAGCTGCGAGAATAATTCAGTCTATTTCATTATGTGATGCCAATTATAAATTGGCTTGGGATCTTTTGGAAGAACGCTATTCCAATAAAAGAGATGAAGTGTTTGCCCAATTAAAACGGTTTATGTGTATCGCTCCCATTCAAAGTGATTCCCCTGCATCTATTTTAAAACTAGTAGATACAGTTAATGAATGTACGAGATCATTAGATACATTAGAACAAAAAATTGAGGGCTTTTCGAAACTATTTTAGCTTATCAGTTGCTTCAAAAATTGGATTCAAATAGTAAATTGTGGTGGGAGAGGGAATCTAAAAAAGATGAATTACCCAAATTATCTGAGCTTATTTTGTTTTTAAAAAACTATGCGCGAACACTACAAGTTTCGAAAACACCTAGTAATTTAATAGTAACAAAAAGACAAAACAATCAAAAATTTACAACGATGACTACAAGTGTGAAAAACTGTGAATTTAAGTGCGTTTGTTGTAAGTCTAATTCTCACAGCTTACTAAAGTGTTATTCCTTTAAGAAAATGTCTGTGTATGATCGAATTGAGTTGGCAAAAAAATATAAATTATGTTTTTTGTGTCTTTCTACTTCTAATCACTCTGCAGTACATTGCAGTTCTAGAGTGTGCAATACTTGCTCCAAAACCCATCATAATTTATTGCACATTCCAAAGCAAAATGATGTTGGTGGTGCGAGCAGCAACGCTTCGGCGCCTCGCGTAGACGTAAACATTCCTAATGGGCAAGAGGCCCTACCCTCCCCTGCAATGCAAAGTGTCGGGTTGAATGCAGATGCCCAATGTTTTGATTGCCAGGCTAATAATTCAGGAGAATTCACGGGTACTTCATTAAACTCAAGCATAAAAAACAAAAAGACGCTGTTATCTACTGCGGTCATTTATGTGAGAGATACTTACGGGAAAAATGTTCCTTGCGTAGCGTTATTAGATGTGTGATCGGAGTCTAATTATGTGTCAAATCGACTTGCTAATTTATTGGGATTAAAAAGAGAAAAATTAAACGTTGCAGTATCGTGTTTAAGTGGAGTGGTATTTTCAGTTAATTCGAAAGTTACTACAACTATTTTAAATGGTGGGGATTACACCAGAACTCTGTAATTTCTTGTTGTGCCTAAAATTAACGATCTTTCGCCAGGGACAACAGTTGAATTTCCATTTTCAGAAATTCCAAGCAATGTGAGGTTGGCTGATCCCCAATTTAATAAACAAAAGAGATTTGATGCCTTTCTCGGTGCTGA
The DNA here is from genome assembly GCA_038373885.1 of Cheiracanthium punctorium. Classification (NCBI taxonomy): domain Eukaryota; kingdom Metazoa; phylum Arthropoda; class Arachnida; order Araneae; family Cheiracanthiidae; genus Cheiracanthium; species Cheiracanthium punctorium. The sequence continues at coordinate 26,404 of JAWZYV010019198.1, forward strand.
ATGCTTTTACGAGTTTCTTAAACAGAACAAATTTATTTGCGTAATGCGAACGTAATATTGCAGAATTCTGTGTGGGGTTATATTGTTGGTGGGTGTATTTATAATTCTAAATTTGTGGATAAAACTCATTGTGGTTTAATTTTCAATGTAGAGGATAATTTAGATAAGTTAATTAAAAAATTTTGGGAGATAGAAAATTCCTGTAGTGATGAGAATGGTGGGGTTAAAGGTAAGGAGGAAATTATTTGTGAGAAGCATTTCCTCAACACATATCGTAGAGATGAAACAGGGAGATATACCGTTCAAATTCCCCTAAAAGAAAATCCAAATTGCTTAGGAGAATCAAAACAAATTGCCGTAAATAGGTTATATTCTTTGTGGAAGCGGCTTGCCAGAGATCCTGTTTATCAGAAGCTTTACCTTGATTTTATTCACGAATATGAACAATTAAATCATATGGAACTTGTAAATGATTCTATCGAACCAGAGACAAACTTCTATTTGCCACATCACGGTGTTTACCGTCCTGACAAGTCAAGTACAAAATTAAGAGTAGTATTCAATGCTTCACAACCTTCATCTAATGGAATTTCATTAAATAATTTACAGTATAATGGTGGTGTCATTCAAGATGACTTATTTTCTATAATGATAAGATTTCGTCAACATTATATTGTCTTCATTACAGACATTAAACAGATGTATAGAATGATTCAAATAGATCCTACTCAGAGGGATTTACAGCGAATTGTTTGGAAAGAAGGTTTAAATGAACCTATTAAAACTTACAGGCTGTCTACAATTACGTACGGGACGACTAGCGCGCCATATCTTGCTACCAGTACATTGAAACAATTAGCTTCCGATGAAGAGAAAAACTTTCCGCTAGCAGCTGAAATAGTTAAAAGAGATGTATGTATGGACGATATTGTTACGGGTTGTTCAAATTTAGAGGAAGGAAAGAAATTGCAGCGTGAGTTGATACGTTTATTAGAAAGTGATTGTATGCAACTGCACATGTGGTGTTCAAATAGTGTTGAGCTTTTAAAGGGCACTGTGGAGAAATCTGAAAATTATGCGTTTTCAGAAACAAACGAAATTAAAACGTTGGGTGTTCTATGGGAACATAAAGGTGATAAATTTCGATACAAGGTTCAAGTCGACCAGGTTGATAATTGCACCAAACGATCAATATTATCAACCATTGCAAAAATATATGATCCACTGGGCTTGATTGGTCCAGTGATCGTAAAGGCCCAGGTAATAATTCAAAGATTATGGTTACTGAAAGTAGACTGGGATGACATGTTGCCAGAGAAAGAGGCAAATGAATGGAAACGTTTTGCGACAAGCTTGCAATCAATCAACAATATTGGAACAAACAGATGCATGTTGATCAACGATGCAAGAGTGATTGAAGTTCATGGATTCAGTGATGCATCTGAAGCCGCCTAAGGCGCTGCTGTGTACTGTAAATCAGTTTCGTCAGCTGGTAAATTATCAGTAATTCTAGTGACCAGCAAATCACGAGTGTCTCCGTTAAAACAAACGACAATACAGAGGCTCGAACTGTTAGGAGCAGTTTTACTCGCAAAACTGGTGAAGCGGGTAATTTCAGCTCTAAACCTGCAGATAGATACGGTCATATTGTGGTGTGATTCCATGATTGTCCTATCATGGATTCAAAAGGAACCACATCGACTCAAAACATTTGTTGCAAACTGAATTTCTGTGATCCAAGAACTGACTGACGGGATGCAGTGGAGACATGTTTCCTCTCAAGACAATCCCGCCGATCTTCTTTCTAGAGGTGTAAGTCCAGAAAATTTAAGTTCGTGTGACTTGTGGTGGAATGGACCACCATTTCTGCAGGACAGTGAGTATCCTAATAGAGACATTCCCGCAACAGTGATTTCGGACGAGTTTTCGAAAGAACTGAAAAACCTATACTGCAATAACTCTATTCCATGTTTTATTAGTACCCTTGGTTCCAATTCATTTGTTACAGAGTTAATTAATATTAGTAATAAGTATAGTAAACTAATTCGCATTTTAGCATTTATTTTCAGATTTATCAGTAATGGTAGAGGACCCAAGAACTGTGAACCATTAGATGTTAATGAGCTCAGAAAAGCAGAAATATTTCTTGTAAAGGAGGTTCAGAGAAACGACTTTAAAAGAGATATAGTATCACTTCAGAGAACAGGTAAGGTGGATGGTAATAGTCAAATTAAAAACCTTCATCCGTTTCTGGATGAAGAAGGAGTAATAAGAGTAGGAGGTAGGTTAGTAAACAGTACATTAAATATTAATCAAAAGTTCCCTATTTCGTTACATGGTAAAAGTAAACTTAGTGAGTTAATCGTTAGTTATTTTCATCAAAGATGTTTGCATTTGGGATCTCAGGCTCTACTCTTTCAATTAAGGTTAAAATTTTGGCCGTTAAACGGTCGAGCTATTTGTAGGAAGGTAGTGCATAATTGTGTAATTTGTTATAAGGCAAATCCTAAACCTTGTCAACAATTTATGGGCAGCTTACCAAAGGAAAGAGTAACTGCAAACTTTCCCTTTAATTGCGCAGGTATTGATTTCTCGGGACCCTTTCTAATAAGGTATAAGAACCAAAGAAAGGGAATCTTTCATAAGGTGTATGTTGCCATATTTGTATGCTTAGCCACTAGAGCAATCCATTTAGAGATAGTTACGGAATTAACTTCTCAAGCATTTATAGAAACCTTAAAGAGATTTTTTGCAAGGAGAGGAAAAAGAGCTTGCATTTTTTCTGATAATGCTAAGAATTTCATAGGTGCTAATCAAGAACTCAAAAGATTACAAAATTTAGTTCAAAATCCTGATTTGTCTGGATATCTGAGTAATGAAGGTGTTAATTGGAAATTTATACCACCCAGAGCACCAAATTTTGGTGGCCTTTGAGAAGCCGGAGTCAAATCTTTCAAATACCATCTTAAGCGAGTGGTGGGAAATGCAAAATTAACTTATGAGGGTTTTTTAACGGTAATAACGCAAATTGAGGGTATTTTGAATTCACGTCCCCTCGTGCCTTTCTCATCTGATGCAGATGATTTGAACGCTTTGACTCCTGGCCACTTCTTAATAGGAAGATCAATAAATTGTATTATTGAACCGGATGTGACTAATATCTATCATAAATTAAAGTTATGGCAAAGGACCACAAAGTTGACTCAATTGATATGGAAAAAATGGTCCAATGATTATTTAAGTTCTTTGCAACAGAGAAAAAAATGGGTCTTTGAAAAGGGAAATGTATCGGTAAATGATTTGGTAATATTAAAGGAAGATAATACCGCAGTTTGTAATTGGCCATTAGGAAGAATTGTGAAACTCTTTCCCGGTAAAGATGGTAAAGTGAGAGTTGTGAACGTCAAAACTCAAAGGGGGGTATATAAAAGGCCAATTACAAAAATCTGCCTATTACCGGTTGAAAAATAATTTATATGTATTACTGTGCTTCTCTGTTGTAGTTAATGTAATTTCGGTGTAGTTATTCATTAGTTATAAATCTAAATTACATATGTGAATTTTATAATAATTATGTGATTGAATGTTTTTCAAACATGTCAATGGGGGCCGGTATGTTAGCGCTTGCATGCGCTATTGCCGCGCCACCTATAATGAAGTGGATTTGTGAAAACGCCAGTGTGTGTTGTGCAAGTGGCATGGGGAAACGTGGGAGGCGAAGTGGTCGTTCTCCAATTCCCAATAAAGTGAAAATTTTGTGTTTACAGTCCACTGTTTCTTGTGTTGAATTTTATTTTAATCGGCGATAACAGTATCTTAGGCTACCTTTCATGCATGTATAATTAATAGTTCTTTTACAGGGACACTCTAAATAATGCCATAGCTTCTTTAACTTCAATATCATTACAATTGTAAGGATATTTGCCATTCTTTTGTTGCTAAAAGTACACCTGAACACGTCAGAATGTATACACCGCTTCCTTTTACAGGGACACTCAAAAGAATTCTTATGCATTACGCTCTACGGACATCTCTGTAACTACTCAACCCATTCTTAAACTTCTTTTTGTCATGGAAGAGTGTACAATTCCCGGGTATTTTAGGCTAACTTTGATGCAGAAAGCATAAATAGTTCTTTTACAGGAACACTCAAAATAATCTCATAGTGTTTAACTTCAGTGTCATTACGTCTATAAGAATATTTCCAGTTCTAGATCTCCAGAGCTGCCACCTGAACACCGCTGCCTTTTACAGGGTCACTTAAAAAAATTCTTATACACTACGCTCTATGGAATCTTTGTAACTACTGAGCCGATTCTATACTTTTTTTCACTGATTGAGAGGTGTACACTTCCTTGGAATGTTACGCTACCTTTCATGCTTGTAGCATTAATAGTTCTTTTACAGGGACACTCAAAATAACTCCATTGCATGTATAACTCCAATATCATTACAATTGTAAGTATATTTGCCATTCCTGAGCTGCAAGAAGTACACCTGAACACGTCAGAATGTATACACCGCTTCCTTTTACAGGGACACTCAAAAGAATTCTCATGCATTACGCGTTACGGACATCTCTGTAACTACTCAAACCATTTTTAAACTTTTTTCAGTCATGGAAGAGTGTACAATTCCTTGTTATTTTAGGCTAACATTGATGCACGAAACATAAACAGTGCTTTTACAGGAACACTCAAAATAATGTCACGGTGTTTAACTTCTATGTCATTAAGTCTATAGAATATTTCCAGTTCTAGATCGCCAGAGCTTCCACCTGAACACTACTGCATTTTACAGGGTCACTTAAAATAATTCTTATACATTACGCTCTATGGAATCTTTTGTAACTACTGAACCGATTCTTTACTTTTTTTCACTGATAGAGAGGTTTAAATTTCCTTGGAATGTTAGGCTACCTTTCATGCTTGTAGCATTAATAGTTCTTTTACAGGGACAATCAAAATAATGCCATTGCATGTTTAACTCCAATATCATGACAATTGTAAGGATATTTGAAATTCTTGAGCTGCAAAAAGTACACCTGAACACGTAAGAATGTATACACCGCTTCCTTTTACAGGGACTCTCAAAAGAATTCTTATGCATTACGCTCTACGTACATATCTATAACTACTGAACCCATTCTAAAATTTTTTTCAGTGATGGAAGAGCGTACAATTCCTGGGTATTTTAGGTTAACATTTATGCGGGAAGCGTAAAGAGTTCTTTTACAGGAACAGTCAAAATAATGTCATAGTGTTTAACTTCAGTGTCATTACATATATAAGAATATTTCATGTTCTAGATCTCCACACTTTCCACATCAACACTGCTGTATTTTACAGGGTCACTTAAAAAAATTCTTATACACTACGCTCTATGGAATCTTTGTAACTACTGAGCCGATTCTATACGTTTTTTCACTGATTGAGTGTTGTACACATCCTTGGAATGTTAGGCTACCTTTGATGCTTGTAGCATTGATAGTTCTTTTTCAGGGACATTCGAAATAATGCCATTGCATGTTTAACTCCAATATCATTACAATTGTAAGGATATTTGCCATTCTTGAGCTGCACAAAGTACACCTGAACACGTCAGAATATATACACGGCTTCCTTTTACAGGGACACTCAAAAGATTTCTGATACATTACGCTCTACGGACATATCTGTAACTACTCAACACATTCTAAAACTTTTTTCAGTCATGGAAGAGTGTAGAGTTCCTGGTTATTTTTGGCTAATAAGAATATTTCCAGTTTTAGATCTAAAGAGCTGCCACTTGAACACTGCCGTCTTTTACAGGGTCACTAAAATAATTCTAATACATTACGATCTATGGGCATCTGTGTAAATAGTGAACTGATTCTAATTCACACCAGATTGTTTAATGCGCTTATTTTTACAGGGAAAAGAAAAGAATTCTTATGCGTTACGCTCTACGGACATATCTGTAACTACTGAACCCATTATAAAACTTTTTTCCGTGATGGAAGAGTATACAATTCCTGGGTATTTTAGGTTAACTTTTACGAGGAAAGCGTAAAAAGTTCTTTTACAAGAACACTCAAAAGAATGTCATAGTGTTTAAATTGTATGTCATTCCATCGATAACAATATTTCCAGTTCTAGATCTCCAGAGATGCCACATGAACACTGCTGTCTTTTACAGATCACCTATACTAATTCTTATACATTACTGTCTATGGACATCTGTGTGACTAGTGAACTGATACTAAAACTTTTGTTCTCTGATAGAGAGTTGTCACTTGCTTTGTATCTTAGGCTACCTTTTATGCATGTATAATTAATAATTCTTTAACAGGGACACTCAAAATAATGCCATTGCATGTTTAACTCCAATATCATTACAATTGTAAGGATATTTGCCATTCTTCAGCTGCACAAAGTACACCTGAACACGTCAGAATGTATACACCGCTTCCTTTTACAGGGACACTCAAAAGATTCCTGATACATTACGCTCTACGGACATCTCTGTAACTACTCAACACATTCCAAAACTTTTTTCAGTCATGGAAGAGTGTACAGTTCCTGGTTATTTTGGGCTAATAAGAATATTTCCAGTTCTATATCTCCAGAGCTGCCACTTGAACACTGCCGTCTTTTACAGGGTCACTAAAATAATTCTTATACATTAAGATCTATGAGCATCTGTGTAAATAGTGAACTGATTATAATTTTTTTTCATTAATAGCCAGTTGTACGCTTCCTTGGTATCCTAGGCTACCTTTCATGTTTGTATCATTAATAGTTCTTTTACAGGGATACTGAAAATAAACCGTCACCTCAACACACCAGAATGTTTAATGCGCTTATTTTTACAGGGAAAAGAAAAGAATTCTTATGCGTTACGCTCTACGGACATATCTGTAACTCCTGAACCCATTATAAAACTTTTTTCCGCTATGGAAGAGTGTATAATTCCTGGGTATTTTAGGTTAACTTTTATGAGGAAAGCGTAAAAAGTTCTTTTACAAGAACACTCAAAAGAATGTCATAGTGTTTAAATTGTATCTCATTCCATCCATAACAATATTTCCAGTTCTAGATCTCCAGGGATGCCACATGAACACTGCTGTCTTTTACAGGGTCACCTATAATAACTCTTACACATTTCTGTCTATGGGTATCTGCGTAACTAGTGAACTGATGCTAAATCTTTTTTTCTCTGATAGAGAGTTGTATAATTCCCTTGTATCTTAGGCTAACTTTCTTGCACTTATAATTAATAGTTCTTTTACAGGGACACTCTAAATAATGCCATTGCATGTTTAACTTCAATATCATTACAATTATAAGGATATTTGCCATTCTTTTGTTGCACAAAGTACACCTGAACACGTCAGAATGTATACACCGCTTTCTTTTACAGGGACACTCAAAAGAATTCTTATGCATTACGCTCTACAGACATCTCTGTAACTACTCAACCCATTCTTAAACTTTTTTCTGTCATGGAAGACTGTACAATTCCCGGGTATTTTAGGCTAACTTTGATGCAGGAATCATAAACCGTTCTTTTACAGGAACACTCAAAATTATCTCATAGTGTTTAACTTCAGTGTCATTAAGTCTATAAGAATATTTCCAGTTCTAGATCTCCAGAGCTGCCATCTGAACACTACTGCCTTTTACAGGGACACTCAAAAGAATTTTCATGCATTACGCTCTACGGACATCTCTGTAACTACTCAACCCATTCTAAAACTTTTTTCAGTCTTGGAAGAGTGTACAGTTCCTGGTTATTTTGGGCTAATAAGAATATTTCCAGTTCTAAATCTCCAGAGCTGCCACCTAAACACTGCATTCTTTTACAGGGTCACTAAAATAATTCTTATACACTCATGTCCATAAATTAAGGATAATTCAGAATCACACAGAAATTGATCTCTAAAATAAAAATTTCACCTGTGGAATGATCACACACATCTTGAAGAAAAATATGCAAATTACAGGAAACCACCAGATGGCGTGGATGGTACGTCACAATGACGAGAGTGTAAGAGAGGGGTATAAAGGAATGGTGGCAAAGAAGTAAAATTGTTCACAAGCGCTGTGAAAGCCTTTCAGTGCAAGAACCGCATAGTTATGGCACAAAGGAGGCATTTGGATGATGTTTTACGTGGCAGAATTATCGGACGACTGGAATGTGGACGTACCCAGCTGGAAGTATCCGAGGAACTTGGAATCGCCCAGAGTGTCATCTCCAGGCTTTGGCAACGATTCCAAGATGATGGTAATGTGAGTAGACGTTACAGCACAGGTCGCCCCCGAGTTACAACGCCGAATGAGGACCGCTATTTGGCAGTTACTGCCAAAAGAAACAGACGGAGTACAGCATCAGACCTGTCTCGTCAGCTCTCTTCAGCTACCGGTACGACAGTTTCAAGGCAGACCGTGTACAGACGCTTAGGGCACATTGGTCTATATGCTCGTAGGCCTGTCAGATGTGTTCCACTTACCGCAACTCACTGTCGCCTGCGATTAACCTGGAGTAGAGAGCATGCATTGTGGACACCGCAACAGTGGTCTTGTGTGATGTTTTCCGACGAGTCCAGGTTTAGTTTGGAGTCTGATTCTCGCCGGACATTCATCTGGAGAGCGCCAGGTACCCGTTACCACCAAGAGAACACCATTGAAAGACACCGTTACGGTGGTGCAGGATGGCTCGTTTGGGGAGGAATTATTCTTGGTTCCAGAACTGACCTGCATGTTCAGAGTGTAACGATGACAGGCCACATCTATCGGGATGTCATTCTGGAACAACATGTACGTTTGTTTCGGGGCGCCATGGGTGCTGAATTTGTGTTTATGGATGACAACGCCCGTCCTCACCGTGCAAACATTGTAGACGAATGCCTTCAATCGGAGGATATCACCCGTATGCATTGGCCAGCATACTCACCGGACTTGAATCCAATAGAGCATGTGTGGGATATGCTTGGCCGACGAATTGCAGCCCGTCAACCCCCTCCCACCTGTCTACCGGAACTTCGGAGTGCATTGCTTGATGAGTGGTGTAATATTCCCCAAGATCAGATTGATCATTTGATACTCAGCATGCCTAGGCGTTGTCAGGCCTGTATTGCATCGTCCGGGAGACATACTCCGTATTAACCATCCTACTAACCATGTTATACTGTATTTTGTAAATAGGTTCTTTTTTGAAATTTGGTCAAGGGAGTAAAACTTGCAATTTTTATTAATTATGTCAAACATATAGCATCTTTTTTGCTCTTTACATTTTGTTTAATAAATAGACTTTACAAATAAGTCAAATTTGTTTTGCTTCTTTCTCTTTCTTTGCCTGAACTTCATTATCCTTAATTTATAGACATGAGTGTACTTTACGATCTATGGGCATCTGTGTAAATAGTGAACCGATTCTTATTTTTTTTTCAATAATAGACAGTTGTACACTCCAGACCTCCAGAGCTGCCATCTGAACACTGCTGCCTTTTACAGGGTCACTTAAAAAAATTCTTATACACTACGCTCTATGGAATCTTTGTAACTACTGAGCCGATTCTATACTTTTTTTCACTGATTGAGAGGTGTACACTTCCTTGGAATGTTAGTCTACCTTCCATGCTTGTAGCACTAATAGTTCTTTTACAGGGACACTCAAAATAATGCCATTGCATGTTTAACTCAATATCATTACAATTGTAAGGATATTTGCCATTCTTGAGCTGCAAAAAGTACACCTGAACACGTCAGAATGTATACACCGCTTCCTTTACAGGAACACTCAAAAGAATTCTGATGCCTTACGATCTACGGACATCTCTGTAACTACTCAACCAATTCTAAAACTTTTTTCAGTCATGGAAGAATGTACAGTTCCTGGTTATTTTGGGCTAATAAGAATATTTCCAGTTCTAGATCTCCAGAGCTGCCACTTGAACAGTGCCGTCTTTTACAGGGTCACTAAAATAATTCTTATACATTTGGCTCTATGGCATCTGTGTAAATATTGAACTGATTCTAATTTTTTTTTTCACTAATAGACTGTTGTACACTTCCTTGGTATCCTAGGCTACCTTTCATGCATGTATCATTAATAGTTCTTTTACAGGGACACTCTAAATAATGCATTGCTTGTTTAACTTCAATATCATTACAATTGTAAGGATATTTGCCATTCTTGAGTTTCACAAAGTTGACCTGAACACGTCAGAATGTATACACCGCTTCCTTTTACAGGGACACTCAAAAGAATTCTGATGCATTACGCTCTACGGACATCTCTGTAATACTACCATCTAAACTATTTCAGTCATGAAGATTACATTCCGTATTTCAGTACTTGATAGGAAGATAATGTTTTACAGGAACACTCATACTCATAGGTTAACTTTTGGGCTTAGTATAAGAATATTTCCAGTTCTAGATCTCCAGAGCTGCCACTTGAACACTGCCGTCTTTTACAGGGTCACTAAAATAATTCTTATACATTTAGCTCTATGGGCATCTGTGTAAATATTGAACCGATTCTATTTTTTTTTTTCACAAATAGACTGTTGTACACTTCCTTGGTATCCTAGGCTACCTTTCATGCATGTATCATGAATAGTTCTTTTACAGGGACACTGAAAATAAATCGTCACTTCAACACAGCAGAATGTTTAATGCGCTTATTTATACAGGGAAAAGAAAAGAATTCTTATGCGTTACGCTTTACGGACATACCTGTGACTACTGAACCCCATCTAAAACTTTTTTCAGTTATGGAAAAGTGTACAATTCCTGGGTGTTTTAGGCTAACTTTGATGCAGGAAGCGTAAAGAGTTCTTTTACAGGAACACTCAAAATAATGTCATAGTGTTTAAATTGTTTGTCATTCCATCGATAAGAATATTTCCAGTTCTAGATCTCCAGAGCTTCCACATAAACACTGGTATCTTTTTCAGGGTCACCTAAAATAATTCTTATACATTACTGTCTATGGGCATCTGTGTAACTAGTGAACTGATACTAAACCTTTTGTTCTCTGATAGAGTTGTACACTTGCTCGGTACCTTAGGCTACCTTTCATGCATGTATAATTAATAGTTCTTTTACAGGGACACTCAAAATAATGCCATTGCATGTTTAACAACAATATCATTACAATTGTAAGGATATTTGCCATACTTGAGCTGCACAAAGTACACCTGAACACGTCAGAATGTGTACACCACTTCCTAATACAGGGACACTCAAAAGAATTCTGATGCATTACGCTCTACGGACATCTCTGTAACTACTCAACCCATTCTTAAACTTTTTCAGTTGGAAGAGTGTACAATTCCTTGTTATTTTAGGCTAACATTGATTCACGAAGCATAAACAGTGCTTTTACAGGAACACTCAAAATAATGTCATAGTGTTTAACTTCTATGTCATTACATCTATAAGAATATTTCCAGTTTAGATCTCCAGAGCTTCCAACTGAACACTACTGCATTTTACAGGGTCACTTAAAATAATTCTTATACATTACGCTCTATGGAATCTTTGTAACTACTGAACCGATTTTTTACTTTTTTTCACTGATAGAGAGGTTAACATTTCCTTGGAATGTTAGGCTACCTTCCATGCTTGTAGCACTAATAGTTCTTTTACAGGGACACTCAAAATAATGCCATTGCATGTTTAACTCCAATATCATGACAATTGTAAGGATATTTGAAATTCTTGAGCTGCAAAAAGTACACCTGAACACGTCAGAATCTATACACCGCTTCCTCTTACAGGAACACTCAAAAGAATTCTTATGCATTACGCTCTACGGACATATCTGTAACTACTGAACCTATTCTAAAACTTTTTTCAGTGATGGAAGAGTGTACAATTCCTGGGTATTTTAGGTTAACAAATTAAATTTAAAAAAATATAAGTACACTTCTAGATTTTTTATGAATTTAAAACGTTACTTTTACTCTCCCACACGCATCACTATTATTAAAACACGCTTTTTATAGCTGACGCACTGTATCGTAGGTTACAACAGCATAGCCTTTTGTCGCTCGCATGTGCGACCGACCGAACGGCCTTTTGAACTGGTCTCTGAGGACTTTGCGGTAGAAGCGAGGCGCTGCTGGTATGACTCTGTTCGCACACTTTTTTTGTGCTGACGGAGTATATTTCGCCGTTATCTCCTCCGGATTCTTTCTTGGTTTGTTGTGTCCGGTTAATTAATGCATTTTTTAAAATTATTACTTTCTTTATTTTTATCATTTTTCACTACAGTATTGTTTACGAATTAGTGTAAATAAATAAGGTGGTAGTTAAATAAGTATTTCGGAGCTAAAGCAATGATATTTTGCAATATTATCCTTTGAAAGAAAGTGAAATAAAAAATCAAGAAAACACTTTTGCTAAAACTTATCTTGTTCGGAATGTTAGACCAAAGATGTCCTTTTTTCTTTCAGTTGCGTGTATTGTTTTCCTTTAACTGTTGGAAATGCAAGTATATTTTAACTTGTAAGTTGCGTCGTATCTGCATACTTAATTTTCGAAATTAATTTTGTGAACCTCCATTAAAATAATCCACGAGCCGCCACTGCCCGCAAGGGTCTAAACTGGGTGGGACCCAATATATTTAACCATAATCACCGAATTCCACGTTCGGGGATAATACCGTAAGCGGGTGTCCATCGCCAAGGGAGATGCGTCGCCAAAGCTTACTACACTGCTGGCCATCGTAAATGCAACACCCTGAAGGAAGCATGCAAATAATATGAAATTTACAACATGCATTAGCTGAGGTGAGATATGCAAATGATTAGAATTTCAGCGCAGACGCACATCAAGCGCGCCTGTGGCGCCACCTCAAAGCGCTATTTAAGGCTTGGAGATTTCGACGGTTTCAAGTACAGCAATTGTGTTTTTCTTGCTTTTTTTTCAAAAAAAACGATAAATTATGCCTCGTAGGAAACAACGATCATCTTTTGATCAAGTATCCGAGTTTGACAGAGGAAGGATAGTGGCATACCGAGATTGTGGGTTATCTTTCAGGGAAATCGGTCGTCGTATTGGACGAAACCAAACAACTGTGATGCGGATATGTGATCGTTGGGTGCAGGAGGGTACGACGGACAGACGTGATCGACCGCATCGACCTCAGTGCACCACGTGCACGTGATGACAGGCAGATTGTACGCATGGCAGTGACGGACCGCTCAGTCACATCACGAACCATATCACAGCAGATTCAGTCTGTAACGCATCATCCAGTGTCTGCGCGTACCATTCGACGTCGTTTACAGCAGAATGGTCTGTCCGCAAGACGTCCGTTGCTTTGTCTACCTCTGACGCGGAACCACAGACGTCTCCGCCGCCAATGGTGCGATGAAAGAAGGATGTGGACGACAGAATGGAATGAAATTCTCTTTACTGACGAGTCACGCTTCTGTATGCAACACCACGACGGTCGGATTCGAGTCTGGAGACACCGTGGAGAGAGGATGCTGAACAGCTGCATTATGCACCGTCACACTGGTCTGCACCGGGTATTATGGTATGAGGCGGTATCGGATATCTCTCTCGCACTCCTCTAGTACGCATTGCCGGTACTTTAACCAGCCAGCGCTACATCTCCGAGGTGTTGGAGCCAGTTGTCCTTTCTTACCTTCAGGGCTTGCCAACAGCCATATTTCAGCAGGATAATGCACGGCCACACGTGGCACGCATTGTCCAAGGGTTCTTCGTCAATCACCAGATTGAATTGCTTCCCTGGCCGGCGCGCTCTCCGGATCTTTCGCCGATAGAAAACATGTGGTCCATGGTTGCTCAACGACTGACCCAGAGTTCATCCCCAGCTGTCACACCAGATCAACTTTGGCAACGTGTGGAAGCTGCTTGGTCTGCTGTACCCCAAGAACACATTCAAAGTCTCTTTGAATCAATGCCGAGGCGTGTGGCAGCTGTGATCTCCAACAACGGCGGCTACTCTGGGTACTGATTTTGGCAGGAACCACGCTTCATAGAATGCTGTAAATTTAATCATTTGTTACTTGGTCAACATGTTATCTACACAATAAATTTTGTTGTGATATCTCTTGTTTTTCTTGGTGTTGCAATTTGGGTGGCCAGCAGTGTATTTGTAGTAAACATTCCTGGCAGCGTTGCCAATCGAGATTAGCTATTCGGCCACCCGTCCGGCGGAGTTGTGTTGTTTTATGATGTCATGAGAAACTATACTGTTGGAAGGAATTATGTGATTGGTTGAACGAATTTCAAGGAGTTTAACTGGCAAAATAACTGAACTTGAATTCGCCGGGAAGGAAGTCGTGTCGTGACGTCTGCTGAAGTTTTGTGTTTTATAATGGTTATTTTTGAAAAGTGTAATTTTTGCTTGGTTTTATAATAAATGTAGGTAATTTGTGTAGAGCTGTAATGATATCGGTTCGTTTATACGCTGAGTTGTTTCTTATTTCTTTATCAAGTCAATTTCGACAAACATTTGAAAATGTTGCGACTGTGTTGAGGTACAGTTGTTATGCTTATTTGAATGCTTCTGATGGATTTATTTTGAGATGAACGTACGTTGTTCATGAATAAAATTTAAGGTATGTGGTGCTTTTATTTATTTAAATGTTTATTCTTTGCTTTACGGTACACCAGTGTATAGTTGAGAATATTTATGGTCTTATGTTTTCATAATTATGTAAGGTTTTCAGTGTTATGTTATTTTTTTGTGAATTGGGATGAAAAAGTAAAAATTTTTAAGGTGTTAAGAGTGATGGTTAATTTTATTTGTGATATGCATTTGCTCCTGATTTACAGAATTCCCGTACAATTTCTAGGTTTAATATGAATAAATATGTAAGGATTTTTGAGTTGTTTGAGATCAGATTTGATTCTAGTGTGATTAATAGTGTAAATGTTGTGTGTTTTGAAGGTACACTGCTGGCCATCGTAAATGCAACACCCTGAAGGAAGCATGCAAATAATATGAAATTTACAACATGCATTAGCTGAGGTGAGATATGCAAATGATTAGAATTTCAGCGCAGACGCACATCAAGCGCGCCTGTGGCGCCATCTCAAAGCGCTATTTAAGGCTTGGAGATTTCGACGGTTTCAAGTACAGCAATTGTGTTTTTCTTGCTTTTTTTTCAAAAAAACGATAAATTATGCCTCGTAGGAAACAACGATCATCTTTTGATCAAGTATCCGAGTTTGACAGAGGAAGGATAGTGGCATACCGAGATTGTGGGTTATCTTTCAGGGAAATCGGTCGTCGTATTGGACGAAACCAAACAACTGTGATGCGGATATGTGATCGTTGGGTGCAGGAGGGTACGACGGACAGACGTGATCGACCGCATCGACCTCAGTGCACCACGTCACGTGATGACAGGCAGATTGTACGCATGGCAGTGACGGACCGCTCAGTCACATCACGAACCATATCACAGCAGATTCAGTCTGTAACGCATCATCCAGTGTCTGCGCGTACCATTCGACGTCGTATACAGCAGAATGGTCTGTCCGCAAGACGTCCGTTGCTTTGTCTACCTCTGACGCGGAACCACAGACGTCTCCGCCGCCAATGGTGCGATGAAAGAAGGATGTGGACGACAGAATGGAATGAAATTCTCTTTACTGACGAGTCACGCTTCTGTATGCAACACCACGACGGTCGGATTCGAGTCTGGAGACACCGTGGAGAGAGGATGCTGAACAGCTGCATTATGCACCGTCACACTGGTCTTGCACCGGGTATTATGGTATGGGGCGGTATCGGATATCTCTCTCGCACTCCTCTAGTACGCATTGCCGGTACTTTAACCAGCCAGCGCTACATCTCCGAGGTGTTGGAGCCAGTTGTCCTTTCTTACCTTCAGGGCTTGCCAACAGCCATATTTCAGCAGGATAATGCACGGCCACACGTGGCACGCATTGTCCAAGGGTTCTTCGTCAATCACCAGATTGAATTGCTTCCCTGGCCGGCGCGCTCTCCGGATCTTTCGCCGATAGAAAACATGTGGTCCATGGTTGCTCAACGACTGACCCAGAGTTCATCCCCAGCTGTCACACCAGATCAACTTTGGCAACGTGTGGAAGCTGCTTGGTCTGCTGTACCCCAAGAACACATTCAAAGTCTCTTTGAATCAATGCCGAGGCGTGTGGCAGCTGTGATCTCCAACAACGGCGGCTACTCTGGGTACTGATTTTGGCAGGAACCACGCTTCATAGAATGCTGTAAATTTAATCATTTGTTACTTGGTCAACATGTTATCTACACAATAAATTTTGTTGTGATATCTCTTGTTTTTCTTGGTGTTGCAATTTGGGTGGCCAGCAGTGTATTAAATTGCAAAAAGCACGTGAGGGAGGAAGTAGTCGGTTTATTATAGTAGTTTTATGTTATTTATAAAGAGTGTTTTTAACGTTTTATGAAAATATTTGCAGTATATTTTTCTTGAAATCACGTGCACTATTCACGTTAAATATGATTCAATATATGTATTTTTGAGTTGTTTGTGGGGAGTTGTGCGTGTGTGGGGGGGAGGTAGTTGGTTTATTTGATGTTTTTCTATTAATTTAAAATTGTTATTTTAACGTTTTAAGGGAAATTTTGCTGTATAATTATGTGCAGAAACTTATTTTGGCATTTTGTATATGATTAAGGTTATGGTTTATTTATTTTTTGACGTACCCATAGTCCAGAGGTAGTGCTTTGTTTATGTGATTTTTGTTCATAATTGCATTTGAAATATGTCTAAAAATGTTTTTATGTGTTTAGATAGTGTGTTATAGTTTGGGGTTCATTTTGTTATGTGTCAACGTATGTTTATGTTTTGTTTAGCGCTCAAAAAAAGTCGCCAAGGTTAGCCGCTGGCGACAAAAAAAGTCGCCAACTCAACCGACACCCGCTTACGGTATTATTCCCCCACGTTCTTTGAAAATCAATCTTCGCCATTGTTCAGTTTTGCTGCCCTTTACGGACTGACAGCGCCATCTGTTGATGGTTTGGGTCGAACGAAAATTGTGTTCTGTGGATTTTGAGAACAAAAAAGAGAGTGTGTTATGTGTGCCAGCATGGCTAGCTGCGTGTGGCAGCTCTGTGTAATTAAATAAATGTGAAAATGTGTTAAATAAATGTTAAAGAACAAAACTGGTGTATTTTTAGTGTGTGGACTGTTCATATGGTGGTCCGTGCAGAGCAGAGTCCAACTAGCGATCTATGGATTTAAGATTTAAAAAAATTGCGTTGAAATGTGGAATAAT
>JAWZYV010019199.1:0-26105 GCA_038373885.1 Cheiracanthium punctorium
ACGCACTTATTTAAAAAAATAGCGGCACGGGAGACTAGAAGGTGTGTGAAGCTCCAAAATTTATTGTATCCTATTAATGAAGTAGTTAATTTTATTTGTCTTTAGCTGACATTTCGGGCTCGGGCTCCAACTTTAATAATATTGCTCGGGCTCGGATTAAAAGTCTTCGGGCTCGGGCTTCAAAAAATGAGCCCGAACTCATCTCTACAAGGAACCCGTCGTTGTTCCAGAGGAAGAGACAAATCGGACTCCTAAAATACGCTCCAGTTTGCGTGAGAGTAGCGGTTCACCGAGCTCAAGCTTATAAACCAAATCAGAAAGAATATTATTTTCGAAGTCGCATTAAATGCAAGAGCTTTAAATAGGCTAATCGGATTTCATTTCCTACACATTGCTTCAATTTTTTATTTTTATTTTAAATTTTACCTTGTAATTACCTAAAAATAAATTCTGATCATATTTGGGTTAAGAGATTCACTGAATAGTTAAATTTTAAGAAACATTTGTATGCTTTAATAGCGAATTTTTACAAGAATATCATATTTTTCTGATATTATATTGGATTTTCAAAATTTTGGAACACAGAATTTTAAATGGATACTCAAGTTTGTTTTTATGTTTATCTGAAGTTTGTACAGTAAGATTTTAAACAGTCTGTAAGATTTTAAAAAGTGATGCATGGGATAAATAGACGCACTTATTTAAAAAAATAGCGGCACGGGGGACTAGAAGGTGTGTGAAGCTCCAAAATTTATTGTATCCTATTAATGAAGTAGTTAATTTTATTTGTCTTTAGCTGACATTTCGGGCTCGGGCTCCAACTTTAATAATATTGCTCGGGCTCGGATTAAAAGTCTTCGGGCTCGGGCTTCAAAAAATGAGCCCGAACTCATCTCTACAAGGAACCCGTCGTTGTTCCAGAGGAAGAGACAAATCGGACTCCTAAAATACGCGCCAGTTTGCGTGAGAGTAGCGGTTCACCGAGCTCAAGCTTATAAACCAAATCAGAAAGAATATTATTTTCGAAGTCGCATTAAATGCAAGAGCTTTAAATAGGCTAATCGGATTTCATTTCCTACACATTGCTTCAATTTTTTATTTTTATTTTAAATTTTACCTTGTAATTACCTAAAAATAAATTCTGATCATATTTGGGTTAAGAGATTCACTGAATAGTTAAATTTTAAGAAATATTTGTATGCTTTAATAGCGAATTTTTACAAGAATATCATATTTTTCTGATATTATATTGGATTTTCAAAATTTTGGAACACAGAATTTTAAATGGATACTCAAGTTTGTTTTTATGTTTATCTGAAGTCTGTACAGTAAGATTTTAAACAGTCTGTAAGATTTTAAAAAGTGATGCATGGGATAAATAGACGCACTTATTTAAAAAAATAGCGGCACGGGAGACTAGAAGGTGTGTGAAGCTCCAAAATTTATTGTATCCTATTAATGAAGTAGTTAATTTTATTTGTCTTTAGCTGACATTTCGGGCTCGGGCGGGCTCGGGCTCCAACTTTAATAATATTGCTCGGGCTCGGGCGGGCTCGGATTAAAAGTCTTCGGGCTCGGGCTTCAAAAAATGAGCCCGAACTCATCTCTACAAGGAACCCGTCGTTGTTCCAGAGGAAGAGACAAATCGGACTCCTAAAATACGCGCCAGTTTGCGTGAGAGTAGCGGTTCACCGAGCTCAAGCTTATAAACCAAATCAGAAAGAATATTATTTTCGAAGTCGCATTAAATGCAAGAGCTTTAAATAGGCTAATCGGATTTCATTTCCTACACATTGCTTCAATTTTTTATTTTTATTTTAAATTTTACCTTGTAATTACCTAAAAATAAATTCTGATCATATTTGGGTTAAGAGATTCACTGAATAGTTAAATTTTAAGAAATATTTGTATGCTTTAATAGCGAATTTTTACAAGAATATCATATTTTTCTGATATTATATTGGATTTTTCAAAATTTTGGAACACAGAATTTTAAATGGATACTCAAGTTTGTTTTTATGTTTATCTGAAGTCTGTACAGTAAGATTTTAAACAGTCTGTAAGATTTTAAAAAGTGATGCATGGGATAAATAGACGCACTTATTTAAAAAAATAGCGGCACGGGAGACTAGAAGGTGTGTGAAGCTCCAAAATTTATTGTATCCTATTAATGAAGTAGTTAATTTTATTTGTCTTTAGCTGACATTTCGGGCTCGGGCTCCAACTTTAATAATATTGCTCGGGCTCGGATTAAAAGTCTTCGGGCTCGGGCTTCAAAAAATGAGCCCGAACTCATCTCTACAAGGAACCCGTCGTTGTTCCAGAGGAAGAGACAAATCGGACTCCTAAAATACGCTCCAGTTTGCGTGAGAGTAGCGGTTCACCGAGCTCAAGCTTATAAACCAAATCAGAAAGAATATTATTTTCGAAGTCGCATTAAATGCAAGAGCTTTAAATAGGCTAATCGGATTTCATTTCCTACACATTGCTTCAATTTTTTATTTTTATTTTAAATTTTACCTTGTAATTACCTAAAAATAAATTCTGATCATATTTGGGTTAAGAGAATCACTGAATAGTTAAATTTTAAGAAACATTTGTATGCTTTAATAGCGAATTTTTACAAGAATATCATATTTTTCTGATATTATATTGGATTTTCAAAATTTTGGAACACAGAATTTTAAATGGATACTCAAGTTTGTTTTTATGTTTATCTGAAGTCTGTACAGTATTTTTCAATTAAAATACAATTCAATATATTACGATTCAAATACATAAGGTATTTTCAAATATCAAGACGCAGGGAACAGTTAAAGACACATAACTCTAAAAAATACTCATTTCCCGAAAAAGGCATCTATAAAATATTTCATACTTGCCTTGAATACAATGTTATATATTTTAGAGCTTATAAGTTTTTTCTAATTAACTTAGATACATGAAATTTTTTTTTTCATTCGATTCAGTGAATATTATAAAATATTAATGCATAAAATAGGAATTTCCGATATTTTTATAGATTTTTGGTAATTTTAAAGTCGCCTTAAAATACGTTTTACTGTATTAGCAAACATTTAATTATGTAAGAATCGGGCTACTGCACTGAGCACGTCGAAAGAAAACTAAAAATAAACCTCACTGAGTGTTGAAAGTATCTACTACAGCAACACAAATGCCGCAATCGTGGGCAGTTTTATCGATAACACGCCTATTTTTACTCTTTCACTCCACAGCTAATGCTATCACATTGACTTTTGAAAGCTACTTTTATGCGCATATTATTATCATTTTTAAAGTCCCCTTTACTTCATTTAATTACAACTGAAGAACGAATGTCACCAACAGAAGCATGCCCAAGTCCCTCCCAACCTGTGACTGTCGAATGATATGCCGATGCAAAATATTGGCTAGGCAGATTTGCTTGGGTGTAAACCAGTCTGCAGCCCCTTTCGAAATGAATTTTAAAACCGGGACCACACGCTGCTATTGCTACGGCGCCAAGTCCCACGTAGACCGCCTGGAATGAGTCAAGGATGAACTCGCAAAGCTGCCGCGCCATTTTTAGGTTACTTCCCACACATCGGCACGCCAAGAGATCGCCAACAATTTCACCCCCTTTTCAAGAACGATCAGTGCGTGACCCTGCAGATCTAGACTCACGGAAAATATCACCAGGATGGCCCCCGTTCTAAAGTGGGGATGGCAAAAGCGGGAAGATAGCAACCCATAAATTACTCCAGCCAGTGTCATTCGGAGATGTCTAGCAAGGGTATAATAAGAGTTCCTTTATCAGCAGCAATAATTAAAACTTGTCTTTAGAAAAATATTTTAAAACGCTAGAAGCATCGCACTTACTATCGCTTGTTTTGAAAAAAAAAATTTAATATTTTATTCTTTTTTTTTTTCACGATTTTAAAATTCGCTAATTTTAATTTAAAATGCGTGCGCTCACTCTCTCAGGAAGAAAAAAAGAAAAGAAGGGAAATTTGAAGGAAGAAAATTGCGTTAACTATTTACATATATTTACCTCAAAATTTACTTATTCGTTTTAGTTGTGGACGCAGGATCTTATTTTAGGCTGTGTATTCGGAGCACGTGACATAGTGCTTCCATTTTATAGTTGTCCTAGAAACTGCACAGATAGTATCAAAACACGTACTAAAATAATCTTTCACACATTATGAAGGTTTAATTTCTACCTGAAAATCAAAGTAAATTATCTGAATATTTTAATTGAATGCAACAAATTATTCGAAGAGTTTAGTTTCATAAATTGACATTTATTTTCCTATTTTATAAAGATAGTTGCAAGTTATGCATAAATGTATAAATTTAATAATATCTGATGCTAATAACTAATAAGTAGTACGAAAAATCCTCTAAAGTTTTAGTCATTCTAAAATTTAAACTTTTGGTCAGAGAAAAGAGAAAATTAGATTTTTTTTTTCGGAAACATATATCGTAATTTAATGTGTTCTCTTGAGTATTTTTAGAGCCTGAAATATTTAACCCATGAACCGTATATAGAACACTGTAAAACTAAAATTAAAAAAAAAAAACTGTTAAATTCTTTTTAAAAGCATTTTCTTAAATTCATGTTAAATATTTTTTGCAATTCCTCTAAAGAACTCTTCAGCAATGTGACACAGGCATTTAAAAGTTTAATGTTAAGAAAATCTTCATGCACGGGTGATTTGTGAAACGTAAATTAATTTCATTTAAGTAATATTCCACAACAATTTTTTTTTCGGGGTTTCCCGCAAGTACCCTACAGAGGGTGTTCACACATTTTTGTAACGATTTTGCAAAGATATATATAGAAATAAATATAAGAATTTTATTTTCTAATGTGTTCAGTCTGATAGCCCTTTCTTTGAACCATCATATTACATCTTGATTTCAAAGATGAAAGTCCTTTTCTTAAAACATCAAGGCTGATATTGTTCCACTCCTCCATCACAATCTTGTAGTAATATAATCTTTTGTAGTAATATATGAATGTATCTTGTGTTTGCGTGATTATGGCAACGCTATACTAGGGCAATCTGCCAAGGATGGGAAGGTGCCTTGGTAGGAGAACTTTCTAAGGGGTTCTAAAGCGTATTCACGTTACATCTGGAAAAAACCTACCAAAAATCCAGACTGTTAGATCGACAGCTGCTCGATGGGACCCGATCCCGGGTCCTTCACTCTTCGGCAGTCTACCATTTTCAGTGACATAACTACTGTGCGATGGTAAGGCTATAAATGTATCTTAAAGTAGAAAGATAATTCAACTCATCTTCGTTTAGAAATATATTTAATTTTATATTTCAATTCCATTCATTATCACTGAAAAATAACGTTCAATAAATACTTGTCACACATTTTTGCTTTCATGCCTTTTAAGATGCAATTTATTCCAGGAAAAACTTGTGTATATGTAAAAAAAAAAAAAAAAAAAAAAAAAAAAGTTACTATTACATTTGTTTGTTCATCTTAAAATACACTGGAATAAAATAAACTAGAAGTTTCTGTAGAAAATTTTACATAATTGAAGTTTTAGACGTATTTCGTATTTTGTATGTATTAAGAAAATAAATGTATTTTGTATTTTTTCAATTTAGAAAGTATTTTGTATTTTGTAATTTTTCGTGTTTGAATAAATGTAATTTGTATTTTGCATCGAAAATACATTTTTTTATGTATTTTGCCCAACTCTGCTTCTGTAGTTGCTTTCAAAGAGCATTGCAGAGCAAGCAGTAATTATTTTTATTTCCAACGGAGGGGAGAGTATGAGGGAGCGTCCTCTAAGTGAAACTGTACTCCCCCTCTCTAAACAACGGGGGATGAGGGGGAGAAAAGCAATAAACTTTAGGTTTACCTTTGCCGATCTCTGGGAAGATAGGCCATTTTTAAACCGGGTAGCATTTTCTGGTGTAGCATGTCGTTAAAACGGGCTTTAAATATCTGATCCAGCATGAAGACAATAGGTTCATCTAAACATGAACTCCCACGCCAACAATGTTGATGTGATGGAATGTGATTAAACCTATGGATGATTAAAATATATCCCTTCGCAATTGAGATTACATTTCCATTATAAGAATACAAAAAACAGAGGAAACATGATAGTGAAGAATGGATTAAATCTATAAAATTAAAAAGAAGCTGTCTTTCCCCACCTTTTCAAGACTGAAATCCGATATTGAGTGCATTAAAAGTTATTTTACGTGCCCCTCCCCAGTAAAAAAACAAAAACGCTATAAACAACGAATTCACAGGCGCATCCACCACGTAGGGGGCTATATTTGCTGAAGCTATAGGTGAATACCACAGATGGTGCATATAGAGTTAAACTCAATTGCAAGGTCATCAAAAAAATCAGATTGCTGATCACGTTACATACAAACAAGTGACGTTATACACTGTTAAAACAATAAAATTAGAAAAAAAAAGTAGCATGTACTCGCTTTTGAGTACTTTATGATCTTCTAATAGCTCCAACTACTTAGCTTTTAAATTTAAGGAACACATGCACCACTCATTTTTTTGTGTATATACAAGAACTCAAAACATAAGTATACATAGACTCAAAATTTTCGACCACATTATGCACTCCTTCTAGAAAAAATATGAAGAATCGTTAACGAATATATTACACTTAAAAGTTAAAATACACGTACATACAAATACATGTATTAAACTAATACATGTACTAACATAAGTACATGTTAAAATACATTTACTTATTTTTGGGTGCATAAAAGAATTGATAAGAATCGATAATGAATACATTTTTATTAAAGATACCAATTTTTGAAGATGTTATAAAAATTCATAACAACCATCATCTTATGGGCAAGTACAGTTTTTATATTATAGATTATTTTGTGAAATAGTTATTTAGGTTTGTTGTCTTTATTTATATTCAAGATGCTAATCTGTTCTACAATGATCATTGAATGTTTTTATTATGGCTATCTGACTGTCAATTAGAGATAAATGAAGATTTTTTTCTTTTTTTTTTTCAAAGGGCGGAAACTTGCTCAAAAAGCAATCGCCACTACTAAGACATCATGTAGACAATATACACTAAAAGACCTTGATATAAGAAAGCACCTCAAGTTTCTACAATGAGAAGAGTTAGGACTTTCCCCCGTGACGCCATTGAATATAACAGTAGTTTTTTCTAACGTGCAGTAATCTAAACGGAGCATCTAACCACTCTCACTTCTTTCTCACTGATGCATCAAGTTCATTCTATTTTTGTAAAAAAGAAAAACGGTGGTGTGGGGAGGAGAGGGGAGAAGAACGAAGAAAAAAAAAACACCTTATTTTTTCTCTAACTGTTTTTTCCTGGTTATCCATCAGCCTAAGATCCTTCACACCACTAGTTAATGCCAAGATACGAAACGACACGCTCGCATACTGTAAACGGCACTGCGCCAGAGGAATTAGAAGAAGAAAACTTTTTTAAACATTGTGTGCCCCTTCTATGACGTAACGATCACAAAAAAGCCGTAAACACCACCATTAATCTGGGATGAGCTGCGAACATTCCGGACTCGGGATTTTACACGTGGAGAATGAAGGTGTTTTATATATGCGAAAATCGAGAGACCTATTAGTTTTGTGCTCTCCATTCACCCACTACTGTAATCACCCGAACTCAAGAATGCTGGTTACTTCAGATAAGAGCGAACATGGTAATTTCCCAGCAGTATTATTTTTAATAGGCGGAGTGTGTAAATGCGGGAACGAGGCGGCTCGGAAATGAGATACGCGGTTTAATTTGTCTAAGGTCATGCCACCTTTATTTTATTTCATTCTTTAAGGGAAGAGCATCGAGAAGTGAAAGTGTGTGTGTGTGGGGGGGGGGGGATATTATGCGTAACTCAACAGTCGGAATTATTCGAACTTTTTTTTCGTACACAAGACAATAAAAATTCTTGCCAGATTTGGTAGGTCAAGGTATTTTAAGTGACGCTTGAAGAACTTTGACTGTTCTCAGTTCTTTTGTTATCAGTTATTTATTAGAGTCGTAATTTTAATCATAAGCTTACGAGATAAATATATTAGCTAATTTTATCGGATTTGTCTTTTGAAAAAAAAAAAAAAAAAAAAAAAAAAAAAAATACGCCGTAAACGGAAAAAGCAAGATTTAAAACAGAAATATTGAGAAGCGATAACTATATTTTTGAGTTTGACTTAATATTTCAGCATTATAGTTAAGTAATACAGTAAAATAGTTAATTTATTAATTATTCGAAGTTTCAAGAGCAAGTTTTAAGGCAAGCAGCGCCATATTAACTAGCAGAGCGAACGGGACAGTTGCTCAAGGCTCGCACAATTTACGGGACAAAAATTTTAGAACTTTCCCCCTTTTAAAATTTCATAATAAAATTGCTAATGAGAAATTCTCAAAAGTTATACGATTTTTGAACTATGAAGTATGAGAAATGAAAATATTTCTCTAACACTTGTATAAATAAACTAAGTTTATAAGTGATAATTTTTCCCCCCCTCTCAATTCATTGAAATGTTCTACAGTTGATAGAGCATTTCGACGTGATGTGCCACTGGTATCATCGGGTCAGTGACACACATATATACAGGGGTATTCATACTTCCCTCTGGTGTTTCGAAGTGCTACAGTGTAAAAAAAAAAAAAAAAAAAAAAAAAAAAACTAAGATGAATACAGCAAAAAACGAACATTTGAAAGAATACAGAAACAAAATTCAAGTTTTGTTTACATATTTTACAGATGTTCTGTGTGTGAATCCTCGGCCGCACGGCATACATCAATGCGAGAGTCCAGTTCCAGCACTCTCTTACTATGAACATTATTGACAGCAAGTGTTATCCTTTCCTATCCTCTTCCTCGTAGCCTAAATGTAGCAGAGCTACGTGAATGAGTTATACACAAAACACCTGTAAGATACGTATTTTGTTTTTTGCAGTATTCGTCTTTGTTTTTTTTACTATAGCTCTTCGAAATCCCGGTGGGGTGAACAAGCATGTATTTTGTTTATTTAGTACACTACTTGGAAAATTTTATGTTTGGGAATATATTTAAAACTTTTCAAAGTATCTATTATATATGTAGTTAGAGGACGGAGCTATAGTGGGGCCCATACTTTTTTTCTTTTGCCCCCAATATACAGTTGCCTTGATTGGGCTCTGATGGTAAGATAACGAAAACACAATTAAACAAAATATAAGTAAGTGATCTAGTGATACTTATGAATCCTGAGTAAAAAAATCTGGAGTGACTCCACTCGACTTTCCGAACACTTACGATTAAGATCATTACCAAGCACTTAAATAAATTTTAATCGATGAATAATTCAAACACATATACCAAATTGAAACTCAATCGAATGCACCGTTTAAACGCTTGCGCACTTTCAAGAATTTCTCCCCATATGCCATTATGCCATAACATAAAAGAAAGTTTTGTCGTAGCCCTTTAGGAGAACTATAAGTCCTATACACACCAAAATCAATACCGGTCTTGCAACGGTGGTTTATAACATGTATACCCAATTTGAGCTCAATCGAATCTACCGTTTAAACGCTAGCGCACTTTCAAGAAATTCCCCCCATAGGCCATAATGTAAAAGAAATCTTTGTCGTAGCCCTGTAGAAAAACTATAAGTCCTATACACACCAAAATCAATACCGGTCTTGCGACGGTGGTTTATGACATATATATCCAATTTGAGCTCAATCGAATGCTCCGTTCAGGAGCTATCGTGTTCACTCACATACACACAAACACACATACACACACACACACATGCACACATACACACACACATACATACATACATACATACATCTCGTAAAAATAGCATAAATGGATTCAGAAGCCCTCAAAACGTGTAAAAACACCAAAATCTCGAAGTCGAATTTTTTCATGATTACAATACTTTCCTTACATGGTACATGTTCGGAAAGTAATAACTATTTTCCACCCATTTCCTAAGTTATGTGCTTTTGTGGTGTCAAAAGATATCAATCACGAATATCGGCACACTTTACCAAGCTCCCCCCGACTCTCTTCTTACCCATTGTTCGCAGTTATTAAGTAAGGCATAAAAGAGAGTTTGAAATTTTATGAGGAAATCGGAAAAAAACATAAAAAATAAAATAACATTTTTTTTTTCTTAAAAAGAAAAGAAAAGGAAGAAAAAAAAAAAGGAGAGAATGTTTGCCTAATCGTTTGTAGAAGCCATAGGCGATTATTTTATTTATAAGTGGTTTAAATATAATTTCTGATAAGAAAGCTCAAAATACCCTCTTTGAAATAAAAAAGAAATCGTAAAAATATCGCGTAGCAAATGAGATGAAAAAAAAAACAATAAGTCTGTTTATCTCATGTTAAATATTAATCAAAATCTAAGAAACTCTTATAATTAAAGCTTTTCAAATTACATTTTTGTGAAACTTACAGTCATTAAGAGGCATTAGAAAAGCCTTATCCAGCTTAATTAGAATGTTAAGAATCTGAAAAAGCGATCATTAACCGCTTAGTGCCGATTGTACAGTTGAGACCACGCCATATTTAAATGTTAAGTAAGTTTGCTCGAAATAACATAAAAAAATTTTCTTTTCTCCTCTAATGACAAGTTAATATCTGTTCATTAATTAACCCTTTAACGCGCAGTGTTCCCGCTTAACCAAACTCTGACGTTTTGATTGTTGCCAGCCACGAAGAATAGATTTGATTTCTATAAAAATAGATGCGGGTGACATAGCTCCACGAGAATCCTTACAGCTGGAGAGATTGCCCAATGCTAAAAAAAGGGCAGCCGTTGCCATCGCTCGACTTAACTACCAGCAAGATGGCGGACGATTGAAACGTTCATCGCGTGCCACAGATCTAGAGACCCTTTTTTGACGCAGCTGGGCGGCACAGGCAGCTCTCGTCAAAAAAAGGTCTCTAGATCTGTGGCACGCGATGAACGTTTCAATCGTCCGCCATCTTGCTGGTAGTTAAGTCGTGCGATGGCAACGGCTGCCCTTTTTTCATCATTGGGAAAGGGTTGTGCCTCAAAGGGTTAAGCTATCCGATTCATTCGTGTAATAACGTAATAGCCAGGGGGTGAATCCAAAAAGGAAAAGAGGACGGTAAAGCGATCGTAGCGTATGCAATCCCGCACTGTCTTTCGTTTTCGCGGGATTTCGGGAGTGAGACTTATTGATACCGCGGTATTGAGCTAAGAATTCATTGCGGCATTTCAAGCGGCAATTCATTGAGCTAAGAATTCATTTTAACAGATAAAAATAGGAAAACGTAAGATTTTACGCACTATGAAGTTTAATAGTTATAATTAATGTTATTTGATTATTAATACAGTAACTTACTGTGAAAATAGTAGTGATATTCAAAATAATATATTTAGTTTGCTAAAAAAGAATGTAAAGAAGGCAATGAAAAAGAGTCACTCATCTTCCTAATCTAGGTTTAATTTTAGTAAAATAGTTAAAAGCGTTAATTCTATAAAAAAAAAATCTAAAAGGAAAACTTTTTATAATTCATTCGAGATTGTTCGCTAAGAGATAAATTAGCAAGAAATATTTCTGTTCATTTGGATATTGGGAAATTCGAAAAATTTAGATTACACTATTAGATTCAGACCTTCCATTGGATGATAATTAGAATAATTAAAACTTTAAAATTTGTAAATTATTGATTCATGTATTGTGAGATAAGATACATACATATGCAACAATTTTTGGTGAGTTGATGATCTGGAAGGTAGAGTAAAATTGTAATAAAAATAATTTATTTCTCAGTTCCAATCCCGCGGAATAACGGTTCCCCCTAATCTCGCGGAATAGTCAAGCAAACATTTATGCGGGATCCCGTTCCCGTGGGATGGGGATTGCATTCTCTAGGTGATCGCCTATCCTTGAACATATTTCAACCAAAAAGTATTTTTTTGTTCATTAGAAAATTTCACTCATTCTATTCTACCTATTCTGCAATAGATATTGTCAAAATATAGAACATATATGTAAAATAAAGATTTCTTTTGTAAATAATTAACCTTTCGATGGTCTTCGAAACGACCCAAAATAGGAGAAGTTGTTTTCACTCCTTAACTCCCCTCACTCACTTCAAGCAATTGGGCAAATTACAGAGGAATTCACCCCAACGCCATGACTCAAGGAGTTAGGTAACCTGAATGATCGTTTTGAATGTTAGAGACAGATGTCATTGTAACAGTTGCATTTGGCAAGGTAAATGCCATTTTCTGCACTAACTTTTGCAGTAACTCACTCGCTGAGTCAACTCACGGGTTTAATGTTTGGTGAATGCGGCCATTCGAGAGACTGACCTTGGTTTCACCTGTTCACTCTCATCACTGAAAAGCGGAGAAAATGCCACTTTTGTGACCAGTAACGCTTTCCCACAGAAGAGAGCGCCACAAGAAGAAAATCCGATTCTGCCGCTTGCAAAGGCTAATCACCTTGCAAACTCTTAAATAAACACATGCTTTTCACCATAAAAATAAATTATTGCAAATTTGCTATAATATAAAGCCCAGCCATAGAGAATGTTCTGGCACTAGGAAGGACTAGAAGCAATATTAGACGCGGCATTACAGAACATTAACCCTTTCGGGGGGTGACGCCCCCAATTCATACCTAGGACCCAACGGGGCGGGTTCGGGTTTTATGGTGGCTCGTTGTGAGGGAGAGGTGTATGCTGTCAAGAATGACGACCTCTAAAAGGAATTGAATTTGTCACCAAGGTGTGGTGTGGACACCAAAAAGAGAATTGTTCGACAGCGGACGCTTCCTTTGAACATCTCCGTCATACTTCTGAAAAGGGGTGTTGAACACTCATTTTGTTCTGACTGCACGCCCCGGATTTAAAAGGACAGCGCACTCACTGGTCGATGTGTCTGAGAATCCAGACTGAAAATACAATGCAAAACTTACGCCCTATTCCGAAGGCCGCGAAGACACTGCGGCTTTTTTCTGTGGCAGCACCCCACATTACCGTGTTCACTAACGTAATAGTCGCACCTTTTTTTGCCAATTTCGTCAGTAAAGAATGCCTATAATCCTTTATCATCTTCATGTATGTCAGAATATTAAATACGGTAGTTATTTAATTTTTCATACAAAATAATTTTTTATCAATTAAAATGAATAATTATGAGGACTATTACTTTTTTTTAAAAATGCAATGGTTACGCTGCCGTTCTTTAAATACTGCAAGCGTCGCAGGGCTTTTTGGAGAGCTTTGAAACCAGATGCTAAACTCTCAAAAAAAATTGGTAATACTTTTTCACAAAGTATCTTGTAATGCATTCTCACTGACAGCAAATCTATACGCTCAAGCAGTGGCGTATGCAGACTTCCTTCAAGGGGGGGGGGGGATAGGTTCATAGACATAACTTTATGTTAAAATGCGTAATATTCGAGATAAAAATTCAAAATGTATGAAAATTTTGGTAAAAAATTTTGACAAGGGGGGTTGACCCCCAACCCATCCCCCTTGTATACACCACTGGCCCAGGCAATTTTCTGAAAATATTCTTAAGCATAAAAATAAGCCTTCAAAAATGGACAGATGTGTAGTAAATATTGTCTGTTTTAAATCAAGTATCCTATTTTTAAGACTTTGCAGAATCTTGTACAGTTCGTAAAAGTGGATAGTATATCTTGAGAAGAGACAATCTGAATTTTCTTAAAATGCCTAGCGAGATTCGATTCTTTAAGGGTGCTTCTTTTGCAAAACGATAGGCGTCAAAGGACTTTTGAACAGATTTAAAAACAGTGATATTAAATACTCAAAATAATAATAATAATAATAATGCCTCTTTACCAAATACACTCATACATTCGCTTATACTAACAGTAAACCATTGTCTCACGCAGCTTTCGCGAAAATTCTTATGCATGAAAATTACCATAAAAAGGGGGCCGAAAAGTTATCCGTCATTGAGAAATCTTGCATAATACAGAATGTTTA
This sequence comes from Cheiracanthium punctorium, assembly GCA_038373885.1. Classification (NCBI taxonomy): domain Eukaryota; kingdom Metazoa; phylum Arthropoda; class Arachnida; order Araneae; family Cheiracanthiidae; genus Cheiracanthium; species Cheiracanthium punctorium. The sequence continues at coordinate 13,980 of JAWZYV010019199.1, forward strand.
AGAATTTTCCCTAAATATTTCGTAATTGTTACAGGTTCATCGTTTATAACAGTGCACATAATACAGCAAGGAAAGAGATAGTCTCTTTCGTTTCTATCGTAATTGGCTTCTTTAAAAATGTGTTTAAAAGTTGCACGATTTCTTCAAAGAACAACCTTATAAAGCTATTCAAAAGTAGCACGATTCCTTCTTTTACTCAGCTGGTGATTGGATAAGGCTAATCATAATCTGGGGGGAACGTTTCCAACAGAATGGATAATCTCAATATCATCTCCCCATGCACTTTTCCAGACATTTTGAAAAATCCTCCATTCTACTATGCAACTTCCATGATTCCACTTTATTCCCCTACTGACCATATCCCCCATATCCCGAAAGCCCAGTTGCCAAATGGGTCAACGAACTACAAGTGAGAAATTGGGTGGCTCAAGGTCACCCTCTTTTGCCAACCCCTTAAAAACTTCTTTTTTTTTTTCCCCCTCCTTTCTTTCTCCTCTCTTCTTTCTTTTCTCTGCTCCCCTGGGAAATGGATCTGAAGAATGCCCAGGGGTCAAAACCGACGAACAGTGCGTCTCTGTCTGGTGTGTCGTCTGGACTGGAATGAGAAAAGCCAGAGAAAGGACTGTCCCAACACACAGGTCATTATAAAGTGAAATTTTTTCGATGACGCTTTTCAGAGAACGTGTTTCTTGGAAAAGAGACTCATGTGTGTGGGGGGTTTCGGCTCAGAATTTCGAAAGTATTGGTCATTCGCACGCAAGAGCGTTCGTATGAAGGTTTCCTACAGAAACAATAAAATGGATTTAACTCTGGTTATACCTCACACAGCATTCCGCCAAATGCGCCAAACTGTCAAATACCGTTTCCCCACCTCCCAATGCAATTCTCCGACCCTTCGCAGAAAGCTGCTTGGACAAAAAAAAACCTTTATAGATGGTCCCTCATGCTGGAGGAGGAAGGGGGGCAAGGAAGGGAAGTGAGGGTCAATTCTGGGTCAAGGTGACGGTTGACCAGAAGCACTGGAAAAAAGACTCATTGTCTGCTTTGTACGTGTTTCGCTTTCCCAAGAAAATATCCCATTTCCTTTACTTCTCTGTTTGGAGATTCCAATTTGTTTCAAAATGAGATTCCGTTTGCTACAAATAGAGCTTTGCGTCGAAATCAAATAAATATTAGTTTATCAAACATTCATAAGACTTTAAAAAATAAAACCCTCATATATGTATTCTTTCTTTCACTCATTCCATTCCATAATGTTGTAATGATATAAAATTATTTTCGCAAGTAAATTCATTTACATGTTTTTCTAGGAGTAATTACTCAAATAAATTAATCTAACTTGTATTTTAAAATAATATTAGTGAAAAGGATTTGAATCGAAGGATTTTGATCGAATTAGTGAAAAGGATTCGGTTGAAATTTATTAGGTTTTACTGTATAATAATAAAATTTTGTCTTAAACGGAAATAAATGTTCTTCCATTGACGCAGTTTTCCATTAAACAAAAGTTATATCCAGTGTTGCATACAGGGAAAGGGCTAAGACGCTTGAGCGCCCCTCCTCCCCCTTTCCAAAGACATTTCTAAAGGGTAGCATTTTACTTTAATGTGCATTTTGCATAGGGAAAATAACCTTTTATTCTAAATTCACCCCTCCCAAAACAAATTACAATACTTTAAAGTGATATTTTGTTTTATTGCATATCGTGTTTAGGTCACAAAAGTTTTTTTTTCTTTTTTTTTAAATTAGTCCCTTCTAAAAAAATTTCTGAATCCTCAAGTGTTTATATCCTAGAGTAAGTATTCAGAGGACCAAGAAATATTTGATAAAAGAACAAGTTTCCGCGTAGTTAAAGATCCGCTTTAGACAGGCTTGAGCTTTTACTATGCATTATAACTTTAGTGAATTTCAGAATCTTCAAAAAAGAAGAAAAAAAACTCAATTTTTAAAATGTTTTTAGTAACGGTCTCTTGAAGAACGTTATAGTTTATAAACAATGGTCCTCTATATTAATATTTCGTAGTGATAGAACTTGTAGGCTTGAAAAAAAAAAAAATCGAACTCCATAGGCTAATTTTACAGTATGAACTTTAAAAAGTAAACACCGACAATAAAACTACCTTTTTTTTTTAAGTTTAGTTTAATCCCCGGTCAGTTTTTAATGACTTAAATCACCTCATATATAATTTTTCTCACATTCTCGCTTTATTCACTTTCACAGTAACATGACAAGTAAAGATAAATTTTTGATTAAAAAAAACTAATCTTTAAATGTATTTTTATTTTTCTAATATTATTTTGGCTTAGCTGAAAAGTAAATTTTAAAATTATTTTATTTTTAGTGATGTGTATCACTAAACGATTTTTAAATATTTTATGCATTTTATTTTATTCATTTTAATATATTTTAAATGCTTCCAGATAAGTCATCATTATATTTTTTTATCCTTTTTTTTTTTTTTTTTTTTTTTTTTTTTTGCATAACTCCCCTCACACACACACACACACCCGCGAAGAAAAAAAATTAGTGGATCTCACCATTGATGTGTTAAAAATTACAAATTAATAGAGTTAAAAAAAAAACCTCTCCTGAACTATAGTTTTGTTATAATTATTTCTACTGACATCAAAATACAACAGAATATTACAGTGTAAAAAATTCATTCAGATAATACATGTTCTGTTGTAGATTAAGCATTAACAGAATATCTTTTTGATTTTTACATAAGCAAGCACTTCTTGTAAACAATCAATTAAAGAGATAATTAAACTCTTTACATTACTTAATTCATTATAATTTGTCAATTATTTCATTTGGTTGTTCTGTTGAACAACACACAGAATTGGTAATCCAGAACCGGCCCTACAAATTTAACGTGCACATTCGTCGCGTGTATAGGTTTTTCTTAGATCACAAGAGGACAAGACACAAGAGGAAAATCGCTGCACTCGTGCTTTGCAACGGTGGGGAGCGAAGCAGACAATAATTTTTAGGCATGTTATTCCTTAACACTTAATACACCCGGGCAACGTTTGCAAAGGAAGTTTATCTTTGTGTGTGTGTGTAAAAATAGGGGGGGGGCACTCGCTAAATACTCATGCACTTCAAGTCAAATTACAGAATTTTGCACACCGTATATAGTTAGTAGTATAAACCTTTTGTATACAAATAAAATAATTTTGTCCCGAATGAATGATTTTGGAAGCATTGTGAAATTGCTTTCAGGAATAAAGCTGTACAGATATCTTATTCACATGCAATAACGATAATTGTTTTTTTTTTTTTTTTGCACAACCTCTTTCAGCTTGTGGGCCGTAGTAATTCAAATGTTATGTGTCAAAGGTCAAGTAGTGCGCCCTTTTAGCTAATATAGTTTTAAAAACAAAATATTAAAGACTTCTTGATGGATGTAATGACAAAATTCCAAATTTTTAATTACAATTTTCTCTTAATTTTGCAAATTAAGTTCTTGAAAATCTGGTGGCACACATAGGCAAGGCAATTGTGTAATCCCATAGTACTGTGATTGTTTGTGTCATGTTTGCAACAAGCTCGGTTGATGATAACTAAATTAAACATTTAGATTAGATGAATGAATTTTTTTAACAGTAGGTATGCTATATTGTTTACAAAAAAAGAAAAATTGTTCACCGAACTCAATTTTTTTGTAGTTATGACCAATCGAGTTTATTGTGGGCATGACAATACTGTGGAATCTCACAAATAGCAAATAAAAATTCTTGATAATATGATGGGACCAGAGGCATAGCCAGAAATTTTTCATGGGGGGGGGGTTACAACTACTACAACTCATATATATGTATACATGTGTGTAATATTGTAGTGAAGAATATACGTTTTGTATGGGTAATATTTCTCATGGGGGGGTTATGACCCCCCTAACCCCTAACCTTGGCTACGCCCCTGGATGGCGCATATTCATAAAAGTCTATTAATTATAACTGAAATTTTCTGCTGCCATATTTATGGCCATTAAAAACAAATCTGAAAGAATTACATTTTCACAATTAATTCCTTTTCCTAAAAATTGAATTGATGGATTCTGTTGTGTTTTTCAGCATGCAACTGGATTGGCAGATGAATGGAAAAGGGTGTCATGAGCTAGTAATAGCCCGTAGGGCGTAGGTTGTGCATCCCTGATTTAAATCAAATTATTTAAATCGGTGGTTAAATCAAGATTAAAATCACCGATTTAAATCTGCTGATGTAAATCATTGACACCCTATTTAAAAACGAATGGAAAGTTGTATGGTTTCTTACAAGTACCACTTTAAAGCACTGTTAAGCACACCACTTTAAAGCACAGTACGTTCACAAACACTCGTTGTCAGTTTTAGAATCTCTAGCGAGATGAATTGTGTATGAATGAAGGGAGCGATCTTTTATCTCTTTCCCCTGCTAGGCAAGGCTAAGAACAAGACCATGTTTTCTCTTTTTTATTCATCAATATAAATGCCTTCTGAAAAGCCCTACTATAATGATCCTGATGATAGTGAAGTACCAAGCATACCCCACGCATTACATGCTGCTAAAACATTATTACGATTTTTTGAATGCCGAAGTGATGATGCGGAGACTCTACAAAAGTCTATTATGGATATCAAAAACGGTATCTTTAAAGTAGCATCTGCTAATTTAAAACAAAAGAAAATTAGAGATTATTTATCTCAATAAAAAATGTTCTGTTTTTATTTAATTTAAATTAAAAAATAATCACACCTGTTTAAAACACACATTACAGTGAAATTATGAGACCACTTTCTTTTTTTGTGTAATATTGAATCTTACTGCCGGTATTGCTTATAACGTACTTCGGCTACAAAGTACTACTTTTTGAGGTCCCGTGAGAGTACGTTATAACCGGTGTCTACTGTACTAAAATGCTTGACATCCTGTTTTGAGGTTATGTAATATTGTATCATATTCACTCTGATTTGTAATCAGTTATGGCTTGTTATTACTGGTTTTCTTTTCATAAGTGCAGGAATTTATTTTGAATCATGGTAATTTATCTTGTTAACTCTTTGGTTTTAAATAATAATTCTTAGAATGAATGATTTATAAGTAAATATTTACATAAAACTATTTTTATTTCTGAAAGTATTTAATTTAAATATTACTTCTTTTATTTTAGACATGCTTTTTTTTCAGAATTAAATTATGGTATTAATAAGTCAGTTTAGAAAAGCTTCCTTAAAAGAACTTTTTACATCAAATGTTAGTATAAGTGTAATGTTTCTAAACAAATTTTCATTTCCAAATGCTAAAAAAAAAACTTTTTTAAAGGAAACTGGCTAAAAATTATTTGAAACTCATTTAAGATGTAAAATATCGGCTATATATAACTGTATTTAAAATTAATTTTTAATTAGTTTTGTTGTAATAGTTTTAATAATTATATTTTTACCATTATTAGTATTGCAAAGATTATTCCCCTTCACCAACTTTGATTAAATATACGCACCGGAAAAAAAGCGCATAATTTGAATGGTTTCATTTTTGGGGCGTGAAATGAAAAAATGTGAGAAACAAGTGGGCGTCCAAAAGGGCGTAAAGAGAGGTACATTAGTGTATTTTGTATTCATCTCTATTGAAAATTGCCATTCAGATAACTTTTCCAGTAGCCCCATGGCCGTCCGAAACGCCTCAACGCCCTTTAGCTTTTGATAAAGTTTTTTTTTATTTTTATTTTTACATAGAAAAGAAATTACTACACATCTGCACTTTTACTGCAAAACAAATTTGAGCCCAGTAGTCAAGTGAATGCCTTCACCTCCCTCTTCTACAAATTTGAACCCAGTATTTAACTGAAGGCTAAGTGAAAATACAAGTGTTTCTATAAGGGGGGCACTTAGAGTGTGAAGCATGTTAGTGTAAAAATGATACTAAAAAAAAAAAAATTCAAATACTTAAAAAAATCCACTCCACCAAAAAGCGCACTTTCGGATGCCCACTCCTTTCTTACATTTTTTATTTCAAGTGCCCTCCCCCCCTCACACACACACACACACTCATCCAAAAAATTAAACCCCTTCAATATTATGCGGGTTTTTTTACGCTTTCTTCAGTCCACCGAATTGATGTAGTGTCACTATGTATAATTGAGTAATTTTGCTTCAAGGCTTTATTTTTTAAGCAAAATTTAAGATAAGTCCATGAACAATTTTGCATTAGAAACATTTATTTCTAAAAACAAAATGTTTACAGCATCCCTTTCAAGCAGTCATAAGATTTTAAACAAGCAAAAACTAATGCACATATGAACAAACGCTACATATGAGCAAACGCTAGAAATAAATTTCTTTTGTTTTGTGGAAGACGATGAGGTCATTCAATGAAATAACTGAATAAATTCGTTTTGTAGCGATTTTTTTCTTTAACAGATTACATGAAGAAATAAAATTTGTATTAAACTAGGGCTTAGTTGAAGCAGAGTGGGGTACGGCTCGGTTTTATATAGGTCTTAGTGAGTTTTCTATGACATAATTAACGTTTAATTTTTTTTACAAAGTTTTTTATTAGTTTTACTTTTTCTCATTAATACTTCATAAAATCATGGACACCCATACCATTTGGGGGGCAAGGGGGGGGGGCTGCTCATCTCCAGATTTGATTTCAAATACTATTTTAGTACAAAGAAATTGAGTATGCTATAAAAATGTTCAGTCTATCGACAGGGATCGAGATCATCTTGCATCATTATATGTACGTTGAAGCCTCAAATGAATTAGATTTGAAAATTTTTTTCCTCATGTATCATTTGAAATCCCGTGCACTTGTAAGTTTTTCGTGCGTTTTATTTAACTAATTTGTAAATTTTAAATGCTCTGAAATAATAGTTACCATACTCTTTTTTTAATATATATTTGGCCCCTCACCCCTAAAATACTAACTATTTATTTTATAGTTATTTATTTTGTTATCAAAACGCAACGTAATTTAACATGGCGAAATATTCACATAAATAAGACATGATATCAGGCCGACAGGATTTTCGGGCCCCAGGACAGCCATTTGCGAAGGGAGACCCCCCCCCCCCGCCTCTCAAAAAAATTTTATCCAGAAGAAATTTTTAAACACTTTACAGCTAGTGCAATTTGAATTTACCGTAGGCCATACACTGTAAAAGCACTTATTTTCGCACTGTAAAAGCATCTTATTTTTGCGAATTTTTTATACGTGAACCGAAAGCTAAATCACGAAAATACCTAAACATGGAACCCTTTTTGCATAAGGCATTTTAAGAAACTCCCGTTTGTCCGAAAAGTTCGTACTCCCCCCTCCCCATTTTGAACAGCTGCAAAGAAGCTGATATAAATGTAAGTGAATGAGCTGCATTCTATTAGTTGTATTACTGTACTGCATTCGTGAAATAGTTGTGTAGTATTCAACAAATAATTTTAAGAACGAAAATTGTCAAGAGAGAGTTTGTAGCTGTAGTACCATCTTGAATCTATCAGACAACCAAACAAATATACGGCCCGACATTTCTAACGAACACATTTGCTATGTTTATGGAGCATGTATTCGATCTTCTGCCCAAATCTTAAGTATGGGGGTCAAATTAATGTTAAACGAGTAAAATGACTAAAGTTAAATTAGATGTAAATCTGATATTGTTGAAACTCATCTAAATAATACAATAATTTTGCAAGCATGCATTTTGTGTGTGTGTGTTTTGGGGGGGGGGGGGGTAACACTCGAAATATGCATATGAACTTAATATTCATCAAAACTATGGTGCTGACCTAAGTCTAATTAAGAATAACGGGTGTCGTAGGCTTACTATTTTTTTAGGAGATTCTATATAGTTTAACCATGGAAAAAATATTTGTTCCAGTTTAAAATATTTTATGTAGTATTTGAGTCTTATAAAAGAATGCTCTTCGCAGACTATTTTTTATAGCATTTTAACTCTTTTGCAGGGACAAATATAATAATTGCCATAAATTGGGCTCTTATGACAGATTAATATATATATATATATATATATATATATATATATATATATATATATATATATATATATATATATATATATATATATATATATATATATACACAGTTATACAGTTACGACGCACAATATCGGTTATACGCAGTTTTAAATTTTCCTTAGTTTCGAAAATTTTGTCTCTGTGTTTATGTTACTCTTTAGGGAGAAATTGTGGAGAGTTTTGTACATTTAACAACCTTCTTGTAAAGACGAAGTTGACCTTTAAAAAATGTTTACAACTCACTTTGCCTATCAGAAGACGTTGGAAAAAGACTTTTCATGAACTTTATTCAATCCGTAATGCTGTAACTAATAATTAATGACAATCAGCAAATCGGGCGACTATGGATGGTTCATTAAATTCAATGTCTGTGCAAACAAAAATTACATCATGGTATTTAATGTATATTACATGAATCTTAAATGTATGCAGTATTAGGTATTGCCCAATAAATGTAGGATTTGTTTCACCTTAGTTTTTACCTGAAAACACAATATCTAACATGAACAAATTTACTATTACCTTAAAAAACATACAATTATTATATTTACATACATAAATTTGCATTAGCAGCGTTGTTAAACATGTAATAATCAAAGTTGTTTATTAATATTTCATTTATACGTCGTTTTAGATTGCATCACAAAGACATGTCTTTGCAGCATGTTCTAATGTTTTTGCAGCATCCGGCCAAGGGATTGCTTCGGGTTTCCCCCCCCCCCCCCTTTCACAAAGACCGCACGTGCATGGCTACGTAATAAGGGACCATATCTAAGGTTCAGGTCTGAAATTCTTCTAGATTTCGGTACCGTGCGGAGGCAATCAATCATTTTAATGGTTCTTCCTGCGTTGCATTGTATTCTCCCCTTTAGGTTTACTAGGATGCTGTGTGAGGGAACACCTTAACTCTTTGAGGCGCAACCCTTTCCCAATCCTGAAAAAAGGGCAGCCGTTGCCATCGCTCGACTTAACTACCAGCAAAACGGCGGACGATCGTAACGTCCGCCGTTTTGCTGGTAGTTAAGTCGAGCGATGGCAACGGCTGCCCTTTTTTCAGCATTGGGTAATCTTTCGAGCTGTTCTCGCATTCTTCCATTTTTCAGCAGATGTCAGTTCTGTTAGAAATAATCGTGACCATTTTTTGACGGGAAATGACGGGCTAAAAAGTAAAGGATTCTCGTGGAGCGATGTCACCCGCAACTCTTTTTATAGAAATCCAATCTATTCTTCGTGACTGGCAACAGTCAAAACATCAGAGTTGGGTGTTCCCGTCAAAGGGTTAAAAGAAGTGTTCGGAAATAGCGTTATAGGGAGATTTTTTTTTTTTTGGGGGGGGGGGGATTATGTAATGATTGAAAGTAAATTACGTATTTATAACTCCACGATACATTTTTGTCTCACTCGGTCAAAAATACATTAATTAATTCGACTGCATTTCTTTGCATTTTCCAAAAGTCACAGGGTAAAGTGAAATTTCCATAGTTGTACACCTCCAAAACTTGGAACTTTTCTGGGGGAAGAACGTAGACACAGCATTGATATACCTCTGAAAGTTAGACACTTTTGGGGGGAGCTGCAAGAAATGAAGGATCCAGGGCAGAGGATAGGGGGCTTCAGCCTCTCTCCCGCCCCCAAGTCATCGCTTAAGGGTAGCATTTTGCTTTGTTGTACATTTAGTTTGGTGAAATGCACTTTGTGTAAATTAGTTCCCCCCCTCCCCCCCCAAAAATACTGTTTTAAGATATCAAAATGTATAATAAAGAAAAATGTTAAGCCCCCCCCCCTTTTCAAATAGATCTTTCCGAAAACATTTCTGGATCCGCCACTGACTTTATGTGTCTAATTTTGGAGGTGTCAACTAAATACAATTTCGGTCCTTCCGTCTTGCTGCCAACCCGTACTAATAATAATGAAAAAGAAATTTAAAACAGTAATAATGACTCATATTTGATAAAATGTTCATCATACTATAATCGCCCCCTTTTGAAACTTTTCCGATTTCGAAACAATGTGAAATGCATTTCGGCTGCAGCTGAAACAGAAGAATCTCCCGAAGTACAGGGTGGCCATAATTAAACTGCATGTGCTCAAGGGGTGCTGGAGAGAAAACTACTGGGAATATTCCAGTGAAATTTGGTATCTACACGTTTCAGAACATGCGCAAGTCAAATATGAAAAAAAAAATCGCCATTTTTGCCCGATAGATGGCGCTGTATCGTATTTCAACGCTTATCGGCGGCATATATGCACATTTAAAGCTCATCGAACAGTATAAAAACAAGACGACATTGAGTACTGGTCAATCATGACTCTGAATAAGAAGGAACGTGCATTGTTAGTGAAGATATTCTATCAGAATGGTAGCAGTTATTCAGCTACTCTGAAAGTATACCGGCGTATGAAATGATTAAGAAGAGGTCCAATGAGTGTCAATGAGAATAAATAATGGTTTAATTGTTTTCCAAAGCGTCTTTATGAATTGTTTAATTTGTGATCTTAATTTACGTTAATTTTTGATTACATGATAGTGTAAAAATTTAATTACTGAAGCGAATTGTATTGAATTTTGATGAACTGTAAATGATGTTTTATATTGTTTATATACCTCTTAGAATGTCATTATGCTCTGTCTATTGGTTTTGGAAGTTGTATATGCCACCGGGGAGCGTTGAAATACGATACAGCGCCATCTATCGGTCGAAAATGGCGATTTTTTTTCATATTTGACTTTAGCATGTTCTGAAACGTGTAGATACCAAATTTCACTGTAATATTCCCAGTAGTTTTCTCTCCAGCACCCCTTGAACACGTGCAGTTAATTATGGCCACCCTGTACATTCCGCCGAAAAATACCTCAGCTACCTCACTCTTTCACCGGACTTTCATTCCTGTTGGGAGTCTTTAAAATCATCAAAAGGTCGAATTCCACCAAGTTCTACTTTTTAGCTAGTTCTAGTTTAAAGTTCTAGTTCTAGCTAGATGCATCGAAACAATAAAGAATGACCTATCTCTAACAAAATATTCATCATACTTATCGCCCTCCTAACAATTTTCTGGATCCGCCACCAAAAGGGTGAAATGCTGATTTCGGCAGCAAAACATACAACTGAAAAAGAAGTATCTCCTGAACTACTTCCATCCTCGGAAATTCCTAAGCTCTCTCCATCCCTGCTGGGAGCTAGTTCCTCCCCATCCATCCAATCCAAATGATCCGAGGAGACTTTTTTCTTTTTCGTTCTCGTTGCAAAGGAAGAGATCGCGTCGTCGTCGAAGAAGAGATTGTCCCATCCGCTGCCAGATACTGTCCGAAAACCGGTTCCAGAGAGGGCCTTTTTCGGTCCATCACGTGCACTTTCCACACACCGACGGGAAAACCGACCGGTTCCACGATTTTTTCAGAAGGGTGACCTCTTCTCCTCCTCTCTCTGGTGGGCCGGTCTTCGGCGCCAGCGGACCGCCACACCAGAATATACTAATCTGTGCGAAGGATTGTTCGATTAGGGATGGCAACTTTGGACTCAAGAAGTGAGAGAGGAAAAAAATAAAAAAAAGGAAAGGCATCCAGTGTTTCAAAATTAGGAGAGGGGAGTGCTAATAACTGAGTGAAGAAGTGGATTCTCCCCCCCCGGCTGCGTCCCTCCTGGTGTCAATGTCACGTGACCGTACGGCGGTGGAGTGGAAGGGGGGGGGGGGCTAAGAGAAATGTCTTATGTGCAGAAAAATTCCAATAGGAGGAAATCAGGCTGGACGCAGTTTTGAAGGATCTTGTTGTCCACTGCAATCGTTGAAAGACTCAATTCCCTATCCATGGTCATCGTTGCTTCCCGGTTCGAGTTTTTGAAAGCTCTGCCAGAACAGGCCACAAAGGTCAAAGCAGAAGCGTTCGAAAATTCCTGCCAGAAAGTAACGATGAAAGCGAACTAGTTAAAACAAATAAGACTAAGCAGCTCTTATCCTCCTATTCTTAAGGCGCGTTTCCACTTGTGTCGTTAATGCCCCAAATGCCGTTAATTCCCCGAAAGTCGTAACGCTAAAGTAGAATTCCGTTTCAACTAGCTTCAGTTATCTCCTTTAAAAACCGTACGTTCCTCCAATGGCTATTAGCGA